>JAGFPH010007148.1:7588-67292 GCA_018207615.1 Philaenus spumarius | reverse complement strand
GAACTGGAATGACCACATTAGCAATATCAGTGCAAAAATTAGCTCAGATATATTTGTACTGAGGAGTTTGAAGCCATACTGTGGCAGATCGATACTTTTAATAGCCTTTTATGGGCTGGTGTATCATTATTTGAACTATGGAGTTCTTCTTTGGGGAAACTCATCAGTTCAAAACATGAAAAGAGTGTTTGTCTTGCAAAAAAGAGCCATAAGGCTTATTGCAGGGCTACATAAAAAACAAAGTTGTAAAAACTATTTCAAGAATTATGGAGTACTTACACTTCCATGTATTTACATACTTGAAGTGTTGCTTTTTTTTAAATTTAAGTGTGATCATGTCCAAAATATGGATATACACACTACAGCACCAGACAAGCTTGTGAGTATCGTGCCAAACAGCACAGGTTAAATTTATACAGTAAACTTCCCTCACAAGCTGGTACAAAGTTCATGAATAAGCTTCCTAAAAGCATTCAAAATTCCCCAAACTATAGGATTTTTAAAAACAGTCTTAGACAATTTCTATTGTCTGGATCCTTTTACTCGGTGGAGGAGTTTCTGCATCATAATGATATTTTGTGATAGATGTGATCTCTTCTTTTTTTTTTGTGCTTTGTGTTATTGTATTGTTTCATTTTAACTGTGTTGTGTGTTGATACTTTATTTCAATTTCTTTAAATTTAAGTAAGGATTTTGGAATAAAATAAATATGTACTTTTGTAATTCACTTGTAGGATATCTTTGTTGTTTTGTTTATTCTGTTTTTTTATATTCTCTATATTATATTATTTACTTAAAATTAATTGATACCTGACTTGTCCTATACAAAATGTAAAATTTGTCAAAAGGATAAATAAATTGAATTGAATTGAATTTTATGTACCTAACCTGGCCTTATTAACTATAGCTAAAAAAGACAACATAAAGTAATTAACACATTCTGAAGGATCACTGATACTGTACAAACTAAGCCAATTAAAAGTATTTAAGAAAAATATGAAGTAGGTTAGTCCAAAATCAATAATTCTTCGCTTCAAAGTAGGCTTAGGCTGCGCAGAAGTCTTTTACATCTAATATTCAGCACTGCTTCCATGACTATTGCATCCATTGCTAAGGCAGGAACTACTGCTGCCGAGATACGGTCACTGTGGATATTAGTGATAAAATTATCTATACAGGAGCCCCCATTCGGATTAATACTTGGTCTTGTTATTTCAGAAATAGCAGGATAAAGTCCAAACATGCTTATTAGGGCAAGAAATTCGGTTGTGTCATATTCAAAGTTGTGTGACCACAATATTAGGTTGAGAATATTCATTGAATAAAAAGCTTAAGAGGTCAGAGAGTTTAGAAATGAAAAGATCTACAGAAACTTTACTTTTGTCAGGTATTCTATATAGATTTATGATCACATTATCAACGCAAGCAATGAAAACTCCACACACTTCAAACTCGTTAACTATTGCCATGCTGTTGATAATTGGCAGAGGCTTACCTTCAATATCGTCTTTCAAGAGAACCTCCTCGTTTTACTGAACAGTCTACAAAAGTTTTCAACTATAGAGTAACCATGTATTTTTAACACAGCCATTTCTTCCTCGGATAAAAAGTGCTCAACGAATCACAGCACACCATGATTTAAATCCACAATCAGTGTCTCCAGAATATTCAATTTGGATATGTGTTTACATTCATTACCCTAGTAAATTTAGTTTTCACAACAGCGTTTTTTGGTTAGGTTAGCAAAATAAAAGCAAACAAAAAAAGTTTACTGTATTATAATTAGGCCTGTATTATAATTAATTAAGCGAGCCTAGATTTTTGAGCTTGAGCTGAGCTTTTTTTAAAGCTCACGAACTCAAACTTTTTTACTACTTACTTAGGTGTAGTACTAGGTAACAATCGGGGATTAAATAGATAAATACTTAATTTCAACAGCATTAAAGCAACCAAGTAGGCCTAGCAAGATAACATTACAATAAACATATTAGACACATACATACCTATAAAATGAAGACATAATTAATTATTAATTAATCTGATTTCTTACATTCTTGATAAGTTGTAATATAATTTATATTGAACCTTTGTTGTGCTTTTTGAACATTAATTAGTTGTCCAAATGCTTTGTTGTAGTTGTATCATAAACATAAAATAATTTCACTAACAATAACACTAACAAATGAAAACAAAACGTAACATCTCAAACTATAAATGTATAATTTCACTGGACACACTCATTCATGTCAATCACTTGTTTACAACCTCAAAACTTCAAAACGTCAAACAATAATACCGGCGAGTTTACCGTTTCGACTTTGTTTGGACGGTAAAAGGTTATATTTAGCTCCTGATTCGTTTGGATTGTAAAGTGGCCAGTGCGTAAAACTCAACTGATCGATTTTGTACTGTCGGTAAGGAAATACATTGTAACAACAAACATGTAACACATACAAAATAATAACCAAAGTTAAACAGGCCTTGATTTAATGATGTTGAAAGAAAACTAAATCTCGAGTAAATAAAATATAAAAAAATGCTTAATCGGGTTTCAGTTGACGTTAATAGAGAGAATAAGATTCAATATTTTTATACTATTTAGAGGACAAACTATCATGCAGAAAATAATATACCTATGAAAATGCCCTACGTTCATAAAAGTGGAATAATTAATATTTGATTCGCTTCTGAGCAGTGGCAGGGTAATTTTGTTGGCCATGGTGGTAAAAATACGAAAGACAACAAAACCTATTATCGACAAATACATAGGCAACGATAAATCACCGCTACTTTTCGGCACTTTTGGTAATGAGAACGTAACTGTTACCGGCTTTCCACAATGTTATTCTTCGTTACTTTTGGATATTATTTTTGTATTACTTAGGATGGAAACGTTTGTTAAGGAACATAAATAAATACACTGTTTCTTAACCCTCAAAGTCTCTCGGGCGCAAATGCAACCAGCTCGAACCTTAGCGAGAATTTGCATATATTTGCATAATCGATAATTTAATCCACTTAAAATCATCCAATCGTAATAAAAAGGTAATGAATTAAACTATAATTTTTGTATTTACAACTTTTTTGTAAAACGTATATTTACAAACGTAATCACCGTTTCAAAATTTTAGTACGCAATTCAGCTGTGATTCAGGCGTCAATGAACCCCGTATGCTGTCAAGACTTTGTCTTATTTTCCTCACAGAAGTCATTTATGAAGAAGATCATAACAGCATTGAATTCAGAAGACGATTCTCTTTAAAATGGTGTCTTCAAATCACATGTTACTTTCAAAACGGCTGTTCTACAGGATTTACGGTGAAAGCGTGTAATTGGTCATAGATATGCAAGCCTGTTTAGAATCGATTCTTACAGTCTTATTCGATATATCCATAAAATGTACAATATATGGTTTTAAAAAGAAAACAGTTTTTATCTATGTCTAATTCAATACATTTAGATTTCATAGGTTGGTACCAATGAACTTCTAAAGCTTATAACTCTTACAACGTCGGCCGTCGTAGTTTGTTTTGTACGTCAGTTATAATATTTGTTTTGTATTATTTTATGGTTATTACAGTTTATAAAATAGTGTTATATTGTGTTTTAGTTATAAATAAATAAGTGTAGATTGTGTTTGAGTGAAATTAGGCTTATAATGGTGTTCTAATAAAATGGTAAGTGAAGAAATAAGATAGCCTAGAAATAAGTTTTTAGGTTAGACTGCCGATTTGATATTTTTAATTTTAAAATGTAAAGTTATTTGAAACCGGGTAGAATGCTATTCGATTCTACATTTCATTCTCGAATTTTTGGTATAAAAAAAATATTGTTTGAAGTAAAAAATGTATAGTCCTAGTCACTTTGAAATTAGTCATGATTTGCAGGTTATGTAATAAAAACGTTCAAAGTGTTATTTTGAACTAAACAATTAAATTGTGAAATTGAAATATATGTTTACATATTTCTATTTAGAACTAAATTATAAAAAACTTTTGTGTATTTTGAAAAAAATTACAAAAATGTTTTACTATTTTTTTTGTAGGCATAAAATTGTTTTTTTTCCTTCCGTTTCTGAACATTTTGTACTTTCTAAGCTAAATAACTTTTACAATTTCAAAAGAAACTAATTTTTAGTGGCATATTTGAAATTCTTTGAAATTTCTTCTACAAAAAAGCTACGGAACACCTTTGGATTGGGGTTCATTTACTATTTTTAAAAATATGCTTACAAAACGCTATAAACGGGCTTTTCAATTTTAGCTTTAACGATGCCACTTCTAGGGTTAAGTAGTTGGTGCCATTTTCATTTACTTATTTGTGGTGTTTATTACTATCAGAGGTAACAAGCTCAGCTCGAATTTTTTCGAGCTTTTTTATTTTCGAGCCAAGCCGAATACTAAAAACCTCGGCGTTCGAGTATAATTATAATAAATTAATAATAAAATATTACCTTTTATGTCCGTCAAGTGATCCACTTATGTGAAAAAACACACTACCGCGGTTTCAGATGATATCACTCATCCATCATCAGGTGAAATTATCACTCCTAAGATGTTGTCATTAACATTAAAAAATTGTCAGACATATAACAGCACAAATACAAAAACAAACAAACAACGTACACATTTAACACAAATTGGAACACCTGTCCCATGTGGTCATCACAGATGCAGAGTCAGAACTAAGGTCAAGATCCCCTCCAAACATCGATGATAATCCCCCCTCCTATATAAAATCATTTGGTACTTTCATTGCAGTGTCAAATATTAAGTTAGAATTGAACAATAACTTTTCATTTAGGACATTATGTGGTTCCATTTTTACTGCATTGTATATCTCAAATTCTTCATATACACTCATGTATTTACTTTTTTCACAAAATTTTAATACCTCCATGTTAGTTTGTAAGTCCGTGTATTTATGATCGTAGTCAATTAGGTGTGCAGCAAAATTAGATGTTATTGAAGTATGTTTAGATTTTGGCAAATGTTCCTTGAATCTCTTCCCAAATGAACGACCGGTTTGTCCTATATAATATTTAGGACAGTCGTCACAATTTAATTTGTAAACTCCAGTACACTCAGCTAAGTTTTTGGTACAAACTTTATGTTGTAATTTTGTCTGTAATTTATTGTTCGTGGAGTAAGTTAAGGTGACGTTGTTTTTAGCTAATTCATTGTGTAAAGTATGATTCAAAAATTATATCATCTGAAACCGCGGTAGTGTGTTTTTTCACATAAGTGGATCACTTGACGGACATAAAAGGTAATATTTTATTATTAATTTTTTATATATCAGTGATTCGGGACCTTTTCACAATATAATTATAATTCAAACATCTGTTTCTACGTATATTATAATAGCAATAAACAGATAAACGGCTGATTCAGATTAAAAGTTTAACAACACAAGTTTTAGGTTGGGTCTATACTGAACAAACCAGTGTTTCTTGAATGCATTTACACGCATTACCTTAGCGACTGACTTAGAAAATTTAGAATCAGTTAATTATTCTTCACAATCGACAGCTTTTTAGGTTAGGTTAGTAAAAAAATATAAAAGTACTTGGATAGGCCAAGAGTGTTACACATATGAATTACTATCTGAAAAAAAATATTTTGAGGGTAAAAGTCCCATAGCACAACTATGGATTTTAATGGAAGAGGATGGATAAAAAAAACAAATTACTGTAATTTGTGTCAAATCGATACCCTGGTAAAGATCGCTAAGATGAATAACGATACTCCAAAAATAGTTTAATTAAAAAATAAATTGTGCAGGATAACTAAAAATTGTTCCGTAGTAAATCATGGGGATTAAATCTCGTGCATAATAAACAAACTCTGTTGCAATAGTCATGCTAGTACAGTAAGGAAAAATAAAATGAGTCTAAATAATAATGAAAGTTATGTACTAATTTTATACACTCCCTTTTGAGGTTATTTCATTCATTCTGCACGTTCTTAATCATATGGAATAATTATTCCTGATCTATACTGTATATGATGGATACTTGGTAAAATTGTTATACGGTCTTTCAGATGCCAATGTCCTCGAGGCTACAAAGGAAAACAGTGCGATGACATGGAGTTCTGTGAAATACAAAAGTGTCCTAAAGGCAGTGAATGCCGTAACCTCAACCACGGCTACGAATGTGTTACCAACATCACCCTACCAGGAACATCAGCTCCGCTACAATACTCGTACGTACCAGGAGAACAGTCTTCATCGTTGGATGCAATTACCATAACATATCGCAGTAAAACTGGGGGATTGCTCATGTATATATCACAGGATACTGATGGTGTACACAACTATTTCTCTGTGTCTGCGTATAAAGATCAGGTAATAAATTTTATTTACTAAGGTGTAAAATAGGTATACACAAATTCAAAGCAGTTAAACTGCTGCAGTAATTCCTCTTATGTAGGAGGTTATTTTGCTGTAAATAATGCTTTATGCACAAATCAATAAGTAGGGGTATCTACAGAAGATGCCTTGCTAAATTTGAGTTCTTATGTATTAGTTACTTATAACCTGTTTTACTTTGGGGAGTAGAGTAATTAAGTCCGTCTGTATATTTTTGTTTTCTTGGAGTATGTTTGTGATTTTATCGATTGTGCAAGTTACTGGCCCTCAGCTCCAAAAGGTTGATAGAAGGGCTGTCTTTTATCACTCCAACCCAGCCCGGTGTCATGAATACAGCCTACTTCCATACCCATTTTGGTACCAGTATTCCCAAATATTATGATATCCCTCTTTATTTGGTTTGGCCGAAATCCAAACATTTGCAAATGTTAGTTCTAAGAGATAACATGTGACAGTGAAAGCCATGTGCAGACCAGTCTGCCAGCCACCCAACTCCCCTAGAGCATATTTATATAGTTTATCTGTTGCTGGAAAGTTTATAAACATTGTCAAAGCTTTTGATCAGTTGATTTTTTTTTTTACAGGCGAAAAGCCTTAGAAGTTATCTTCGCCTGTTGATTCAGTTGATCATGATATTTTTATGAATTTTGTTATTGCTAAGCTTTATATGAGGAAGAAGCTCAGCTAAGAACTCGCTTGGCAACATAAATAAGAGGTTTCATTCAAATAGGAGGGCTATTTTTTTTCAACCTCCAATCATGCTTCTAAGTAAGCACAAAATACTAGGCAGTCAGATATGCGTGCCACACGATTGCGCAGCTCCTCCACCAGAACCGTTGTGACCTATGCGACAGTCGTAACCGAGGTAATTGAACATGGCCGCTAGAATCGATGCTCCCACCAAAGGTGAGTTAAAAAGTGTAATCCATTTTCTGCAGGCAAAAGGATGTAGTGCTGCTGAAATCCATTGCAGAATGAGCAAAGTGTACAGTGAAAACTTTATGAATGTTGGTAGTGTACGGAAATGGTGTGGAAAATTTAAAGATGGGCAAACCGATGCCATGATGAAGGTGGATAAGGGCGCAAGTTTGTTGTTGTAGGCCTCGTTGAGCCTGTTGATCAGGTGTTCAGAGGCAAACGAAGGTTTACAATCAGATAACTTTCTGAAGAAGTTACAGAAATTTCAAGGTCTGCTTAGTACACTATTGTCAGTAAAGACCTAGGAAACCGGATGCTGTGTGCTCGTTTGGTCTCAAAAATGCAGAGTGACAACACAACGCATGGCGTCAGCCTTGACATTTCTCACAAGTTATCACAATGAGGGGGAAGAATTTTTGAAGTCCATCGCTACTGGTGATGTGACTTGGGTCCAGTTTGATAATCCTGAAACAAAGGAACAGTCTAAGCAGTGGATGCACACAGATTCTCCAAGGAATCTGAATAAGTTCAAAAAGACGTTGAGCAAGGGGAAAAGAATGGCTACAGTTTTTTGGGACCAAAAAAGAACGTTGTTAGTGAACTTTATGCAGTCAGCAGGAGACAACAATAACAAAGAAATATTATTATAAAACATTGTCTCTGCAGAGCCATCCAAAACAAACGAAGGGGAATGCTCTCGTCATGCGTGGTTTTGATCCATGTAGTAGGTGCAGTTGAGTATGCATGAAAAGAGTCAGAGAATTTGACTTTTGATTTTAGTAATGGGGACCTAGGTGAGTGTAAAAACCCATGTCGTCGCCTCCGGGGGTGGTCGACAACTTGGGAGTGGGGGCGCAAAGTTGCGAAAAACGAAAATCGGCAAACCGCTTATAACTCCCTTGTTATTGAACTGAAGTCAATGATTTTTTTTTTTTAATTTGTAGATAATAATGTTACCTAAAAAAAATGTTATCAACAATATTCTTTTATTTTTATTAGTTTTCGAGATAAAAATTATTTTCTATATTATTTGAATATATTTAAATTTTTTGTGGTAAATAAACAATATTTGTTCATTAAACAAATAAAAGAGCACTGTGGCGACAAAAACACACTGTTTTAAATAAAAACCCGAACCACAAAACAAGGAGCAAAAACTATAACTAAACAACTAAATTGTAAGTTAAGTTATGTCATCGAAATGTACATAAGGGTAAGGTATTAAACTTAACTTACAATTTAGTTGTTTAGTTATAGTTTTTGCTCCTTGTTTTGTGGTTCGGGTTTTTATTTAAAACAGTGAATATCTGTTCAGTATACGTTGTAATAAAATATTATTACACTTCAATAAACTTATATTTTTTTTTAGTGAGAAAATATTTTAAATATCATAAACAAGTGCGGCATGTCTAGCGACTAATAGCCGTGCTATTAGACTACATGCTAGGCTAGTATTGTATCCACAGGGCTATGTTCTCGACTACCCAACAAATCTGAAAAAAAAAACGTAATAATGAACTAACTACGTAGCATGGTACATCGTTAAAGATTGAAAACATTTTTAGTATTATTAAAGCGTACTTTTTGACAGTTTAAAATTATTTAAATTAAAAGTACTTGATTATAATAAGTATATTGTTACTAAAGAGCATTCTGCATTGTAATCAAATTAGCACACTATTTATAGTTCAACTTTTATTTTCTGACCTTACAAGTAATGAAAAAACAATTATGTTTGGTATTACCAATAAGAATGAAGAAATAATGCACATTTAATTTGAAAATAACAAAAACTACTTACTTGGCAAAGGCCTTTTAACATAATCTTCCTCAGTCAACTCGATTTTCTCTAATTTCTCTAACAAAGCCCTATTTTCCTCGTTGTTTGTCTCTTTCAATACTGCTTTCTTTGTTCCTACTTTGCTAGCTGTGTCACAACCTGAAAATGCATGAATGGCAGGTAGAACACTACTGATATGATACCCGTATGCTTCAGAGGCAATGTGGCAGCCTAGGTACTTTTATTTTGTCAGAAGTTCCAGTTTTAATCCATAAAGCCGGACATTTTATGTCGCAAAATTCTTTCCAAAACCGTATACCCAAAACAAACAAAGTAGTGTCAGGACTGTGTACGATCACAACTGCTCTTGTGTTGTGGACATGTAACGCTTCTTTGCGGTTAAAAAGAAGTCTAGTATCAGCTTCAACATGGTTACATTTCAGTTTCAGCACTTCATGAATTTCACCTTCAAAACCCTTCTGTGTACTACTTTTACCATCGACAGATCCACCAGAGATAGTAAACAGTTTGCGTTTGGGTACTACAACTCTAAGAGGTACGATGAAATGATAATAATTAATTGGAGTTTGTTCTCAGGGACGCAAAAAAATCTTTGCCAGTGTTTTGGAACTTTTGTATGAATTCCTTGGATGGAATAACGAAGAGGTTCCTTTGCACCTTTCCTCCTTTCTTGTTCACATTGCTTTGTTGAAAGCTTGTCATAAATGTCAAACACCAAGTCCACTTGAATGACTCCTTCTCCTTTCAACACTTTACAGGAGTTGATTGCAGTAATGCCATTCCGTCAATTACGTGAATTTGTTTTGAGGAGGATTCAGGCAGATTATCAGAAACCACACACTTAGTGTCAACCACGATTTCATTCACTAACAGCGATTTTCCTTAAGAGTTGGTCAGACGTTGCCAGGGCTGGAGGATACTCTAATAATTCATGTTGAACAAGGTTTTCTATGATATACGAGCGCTGAGCAGCTGAGAAAAAATGTAAGTCAAGTCGTTGTGTTTCACAGTTATTTGTGACTTTATATGTGGAAGTTTCTTGGGAGTACTCATGGTTGAAAATGAGTTAACTGTGATGCGTTTAATGGGGAAAAATATTCCCTTGTTACGCTGAACTAGCCGTTCTGTAATGAACTCCCTACATAGGTTCTGGCTTTTTTCTTCAACTGTTAGGAGAAATTCTGAGACTTTGTCATCTGCCACAAGCGCACTAACAATATTTCGAAGTCCTTGACGAACCGAATTTTGAAAAGGGTCATCATGATCTCTCATGAACGAAATCAATTTCCCCACATCCTTTTCGTCCCTTTCCAGCCTATTTGAACCCCATTCGAAATGGGTATAGTCTTCTCCGTCCCCTGTACGATCAATAATTGTTCCACAGAAGCGAATAAGATATAGAAGGTTTATTTGTATACAAATCAGCCATTTATGGAAGGCATTATACGGATAGAAAAAACCAATTGGTAAAATTTCACAATTATAATTTTTTACTGAGCAACATATGTTTTACCGTTAGGCATCATCATGCTACTAAATTGAAAAAAAAATTTTTTTTTCAATTTAGTAGCCTGATGATGCCTAACGGTGAAACATATGTTGCTCAGTAATAAATTATAATTGTGAAATTTTACCAATTGGTTTTTTCTATCCCTATTATGGAGTTTCACCAAGTACCAACTGTTTTTACTTTAAATTCTGAAGGCATTATAATTTGCTGTAATACCAATAACGCTTCCAACAACTTTTGAAGACCTTATGAGTGTCTGTTCCAACGCATGGTCAGTGGCCACATTGTTGAATTTACCTGGTCTTCTTTTTACCGAGAAGTGACTTTGGTTAAATGTGGTTTTCACTTTTTGAGGTAGCCTTTTCATGTCCTCAACTTAAAGCACACACCCTCGGACATAGTTAATGTGATTGTATACGAAGAAGTACGGAAGCATGGCTGACTCTGTTACCAAGTGTAAGTCACAAAGTCCATCTCGCTCAGCACGTATGCAGTTCAATAATATTTCCACCAAGTAACAGTGATTCCAAAATTTAAAAGTGTCGTTAAATTTCCCATGCAGTTCATCACTTTGTTCAAACAAAAAATGGAATAAGGCACCAGTGTCTTTATTTTTATTCATCGATGACTCTTGAAGCTGTAGTATCAATTCTATTGATCGTGTATATGTGGGGTCCTCTTGCATTTCATTTAAGAATATTGACAACTGCATCCTCCGTAGAGCTTCATACATTATTTTTATGGCCTCTCACACCTCTATTGTATTGCGTACCTCTAAATAAAGCTTGTGTTGTATTTTCGCCATACAGTCCTGTCTCCACAAATATGTCTGTGGAATATGAACTAAACAAAACAAATGACTCATGTGTGCAAAAGGCGCCTGACGAGACGTTCATGTTACGACAGGCTCGGAGCACGGCGTTTCATGTTACGACAGGACTCTGGCTCGGAGCACGGCTATTAGTCGCTAGACATGCCGCACTTGTTTATGATTTTTAAAATATTTGTGTCACTTAAAAAAGATTATAAGTTTATTGAAGTGTAATAATATTTTATTACAATGTACTGTAGGCAATTGTTTATTTACCATAAAAAAAGAAAATATATTCAAATAATTTAGAAAATTATTTTTATCTTGAAAACTAATAAAAATAAAAGAATATCGTTGATAATACTTTTTTAGGTAACATTATCACCTACAAATTAAAAAAAAAAATAATTGACTTCCGTTCAATAACAAGGGACTTATAAGCGGTTTGCCGATTTTTGTTTTCGCAACTTTGCGCCCCCACCCCCAAGTTGTCGACCACCCCCGGAGGCAATGACTTGGGTTTTTATACTCACCTAGGTCCCCATTACCAAAATCAAAAGTCAAATTCTCTGACTCTTTTCATGCATACTCAACTGCACCTAGCGCCTGTACTAATGACAATACCTGACCACACTGACAAAAGACCTTAAACAGTTCAAGTGGGAAGTTTTATCCATCGACCGTATAGTCCGGACCTAGCACGGAGTCATTTTCATCTGTTTCGAGAATTGAAAGCATGGTGGGGCGGACAACTCTTCGCCGCCAACTATGAACTTCAGGATGTCGTCAGGGCATATCTTTCCTCACTGATGGCTAACTTCTTTGAAGAAAGCATCGAGAAGCTTGTGTCACGATATGACAAATACCTTAACTTAACTGTTTTGGTGTTTACGTAGAAAAATAAATAAGAACCTGCTGTACTTTTGGTAGTAAAATTAATTATTATGTTACCTTAATTTTTATTTATATCGGAGGTTGAAATAAAACCGCTCTTGTATTAAAATTAGATGAGTTTTAATATATGTACTGCGTTTATGACTTATTTGTTGATCTTATTTATGTGTTTCGGAACTTGTGTCCCATCTACAGAATGTTTGTTCAAGCTTAACATTGAAACACTTGAAACACACATTACACAACATATATATGATATAGCGAGACATTTGACATGTGCGTACTATCGCGTTTGAAAGACAACTTATCGCTTCTTATCTCCTTTAGATCCATGTATCCATGCAAAATTAGATTTATTAGTGATGATGTTCCTACTGGGTAAGTGTCCTTCAACTGTCTACCGGTTTTTCTATTTAAAAACAATTACAATCACCAGAGATAAGATTATTTTATATACTCCTGTATTGGTTTCAGCCGGTCTTGTGGCTTCAGGAAGGAGTTCCTGCCAATTTGAATTGAGACTATGTATGCTCGTGTTGTGGTAAATATAATATTACATTTTCATATAACTACATTAATTTCTATTTAATACAGGTCACCATTTCATGGAAACTGACGCTAGAGTCTCCAGCAGAAGTTATGCGGCTACAGAAAGAATTCCCTAGTGGTGAATGGACTACAATATCTCTTAAAATAATTGAAAACGTAATTTCTGGACAACTTTCCAGTAGTAATGCTGAGGAATCTATGCAGATGTTTACACCGGCTAATTTCTCGTTCGTCGATTTCCAACAACTTGTTACAACGGCAACAGTAACAGTTGGTGAGTCTGTTGTTCAGAATGTAATATATTCTTATATAACTCTGTGGTCACTCACTCACTGACATATCAAATTACCCAGCCTAACCAAAACTCCCTTGACCATGAACGGATGTAACTAAAAAATATAATATGTTACTCTTTGTTTGCCGAATTTTAGAAAACTTGGTATAGTAAGGTTTTTCTGGGTGCTGTTAGCTAATATGGTTTTTTTTACCAGGGAGTTTTATATAAAAACAATGAGAAATAGTTGAATTGTCATATCATTAAAAGAACTAGTTTATAAAATTTAAATGATCATATATTAATGTAGTAAATTTGCTCTAGTCTTCAAAACAATGCTAGAACAACACAAACTCATCTGAAAGGATAGGTTTCCTAAATCATAAATGATAAATGTTAACCAAGTTTAGGATTCTGTTTCTTTTAAGATTTTCTCCAGAACTGATAAAGATATATTAAAATTTGACATATTTATAAAACATCTTATGTTTATCGTATGTTCTAATAACCAGAATGAGAAAAATAGCCCATAGTTTGGTACCCCAACAAAAATTATGTACTGGGGCATGATGAATCTAGACAGCTCAGTACTGATCAATTCTAATCAGCAATTGATTGTGAAAAAGGGTAGGGGTGTGCGAGTTAGATTTTTAGAATTCGAGATGATAAAGGGGTGTTGTTTAATACAAATTATCGTGATCGAGAAAAAGACAAGAACTGAGGTTTAGGAACAAGCGAGAAACGAGAATTTATTAAATACTATTTATCTAGAAAAAATTACATTAGCATTTTAGGGACAAGAATGAACCAAAATTGAAATATTGTTTACCTTTTTTTCAATTTTCTATTGCTACTAAGTTCATGAAAGATATTACAAATATAATTATCAACAGTTGACTTTCTATATACAAAAATTAATGTTGCTTTGCCCTATATAGACTCAAAAACTATTAAAAAATGTCACTAAACATTTCACAATTTATGCATATCATTTCCAGAAGTGTTTAGACATTACAATTACTACAGCCTACAGGATTGAAATGGGTTTGCTACCCCTATACAATAAATATAAATTATCTAACTTCCTACAAGCTGTAAAGCTAAATTTATGTAATAATATTTTTTAAGTGATATAAAAAAACTATTTGCAATTTAATTACTTATGTCAAAGAGATGAAATTGAATAGCTACCCTTAAAATTAAATGATAGTCCATACACTTACTTTTCCTATATGCTCAAAAATGACTCAACTAAAATTTCACAATTTACCCTTATTAGAACCAGGATTGTTTAGAGAATATGATCACTAGAATAAAATATATTTAAATGAGGTAGCTACCCCTATACAATAAAAATAATTTGCACTAACTTCCTGCTAACTATAAAGCTAAAATTATTTAATATTATTCTTAAGTGTTATAAAAACCATTTGCAATTCTATTACTTAAGTCAAAGGGATGAAATATGATAGCTACTAAGATATTGCAATATCCTAATCACTTCCCTGTTAAGTTGTTTGGAAAACTTCTATTTATCTGCTTTTCATTCTAATGTAACATTTTAAGTTTTATATAAAGACTAAAAATAAAATTCGAGATTTTAAAAACATATCAAGAAATTTATGGCTGAATCGAGGAAAGTGTAACCGAGAAATGAATTTTATTCTTGACAACGAGATTGAGATGATATTGAGTTATTTCTTGTTAATGTTTGAGAGTTTAGAGATCTTGCACACACCTGGAAAAAGCATTAACAATTTGTATGAATTACCACTACAATTAAGTATATTAGTAATTTTGCATAAATTTATATTTATTTAATTAAGATGTGCTGTTATGTTAAAACATTTCTGATACTTAGGAGGCAGTGAAGGTTTATCAGCAAAACACAGTTACGTGACTGATGGCTCAGATGGTAATGACGTGGGATTGACAACTCAGGATTTGAATGTACCAAGTAGTCAAGGAATCATCGCTTATAAGGTGAGCAAAACTTGTACATGTTAAAATATTGATTCCATTCATTTTGGGCTTCTTGAACTCTTATTGCCATGTCATACAAGGTTTACGGCTATTACACATATAAATATATTACTCACATTTTTTTCATCAAGGGATGGTTCTGCATTTAATCTGAAATTCTCAAAATTTTATCTTAATCTCAGGGTGTTGTAATTATGCACAGACTAGAAGAATGCTGTCACATGGAATAGAGCGTGTTCGGTTTTAATAACAAGTTATGCAATAAATTAGTCGAATTTTCTCTCTCTACTCCATCTCATTTATTAAATTTATATAACAAAGAAACCTAAAGAAATATTTACAAAACATTCACAAAAATATATAGAAATGGCAATATGTAGTCTAAAAGTCTATATAATATATTTCTTAACCCTTTTAACCCCAGACCAAAAAATTGGAATTCCAAAGTGTACAAACACATAATTACCACAAAAATGTTGAATAATACCGAGTCTTAAGAGGCTTTTTACAGAGTTTTGGTAAAAAATGCATAACTTAGTTAATATGTGTGCTATTGTTATGAGTGAGGTCTCAAAATGTTAGAAATAAAATGTATTACACAATAAAAAAGTTTTTATAATTATTAAACAATTTTTAACCCACACCTCCTCAATAATAATAATAAATAAAATAAAAACGATTTTTGGGAGCCTTTACAAAAAAAGGAAGAAAAATTTACCTGTGGGAAGTTATATCATTTCATTCTAAATATATTTTTCTTTATATAAAAAAAAATTGTCTTTCTAAATCTATTATTTTATGCTACGTGTAAAAAAACATGTAAAATGAGATATAGCTTACCAAATAAATAACTCAGGAAAAATTAAGTACTCACTAATTTTATATTGTGATATTCACCTATATAAATTTTTCTTTTGATAACAACACAGAAATATTTGTATTTCCGCTTATATTTATAGAAAAAATTTAAAATGACTAGGCTTAGGCCTTATTACAGACATTCTTCAATAAGCATTCTGGGTGAAATCCTTCCTTAGATAATTAGATACATGCTATATGAGTGCTGATAGCGCCACATTTTCAACATCGCTTTATTGTGTAAATGGTAATACCGTGGACCATGTTATACAAGCGAATCCTCATTAACCGAGTGCCGCTATCAACACTAGCAGCGCAGCGACCAGAGAGGTCAGAAATATTTAATTTGTCCTGGTTCTAGTGGTTATTGTTTATTTCAAAGTGATTATTGTGTACAGTACTTCAAAATGACAAAATGTTTTACACCAAATTGGCGCTATCAGCGCTCGTATAACATGGTCCTTATACCTAATGCAAGAAGTTCTAAATATTTTTCACACACTAAAACCAAAACTCACAATAAAATAAACACGAGGAAGGATAACCTTGTTAGACAACACCGGAGGAATAAACACGAGTAAGCTACTGCATTGACAGTGACAAACAGCTGAGCGTGCACAGTGCTATCAAAAAACTCCATGCAGTAAGCAATGTTTCTAGTTTGTTAAAATATGTTTAGCGAACATGAAAATATTTAAAATATGTCAGCTGTTTAGTAGGACACAATCTGATGTTCTTAACATTGACCAAGTTTTAGGTTGTATATTATATATAATTATTCTGACTTAACCCTTTAGGGCTGACCTAATTGTCTTTTTAAAACTGAATACCGCCAAGAGCTGATGTGATCGGCTACAGCAGTTTGTCTGAACAACGCCACAACCAATATAATCAGTATTCAGTATTTCTTTTTATTTTATCAATTTTATTACCCTAAGTTATTAGCGAATGTCCATAGGAAAGATGAGCTATTGCAGTGACCCTTATGGTGAGCACCGATCATGGTCCCCAGAACACGTTTTGTGGTACCATTAGACATTTAATGATGTTAATGGGCGTTAAAAATTAAGTTACCTGGAAAAAATTCGGGAGAGATGAAACTTAGTAATATAGTACATTTTGACATCCTAAAAAAACATTAATTTTGCGACCCCCAGCCCTTTAAGCTTATGTTGCCATCAGTGCAGTATTTTATAAGTACACAAAATATAAGATGCCACTTACCTCTAAAACTATTTATTTCACACAACAAATTTTGAAACAAAAGTTTTAGAGAATTCAATCCACTTTGGGGAAAAACGGAATTTGGCCACCATTTTCCAAGACGGCGGCATAAGCTTAAAGAGCTGGGTATCGCAAACATAGTATGTTTTTTAGGATGTCAAAATGTACTATATTACCAAGTTTCATCTCTCCCGCATTTTTCCAGGTAACTTCATTTTTAACACCCTGCTTCCTGGGCTACAATGCAATGTTTTGATTAGTCTACCCTGTAGTACTTAGAGGCAGCCGATCCATTACTTTGCACCTCAGCCTCAAGGCCTTACTGTGCTCCCACATAGTAGGATGATGGACCTATCGTGGTGAGGATTATTTAGAGTTTCATTATTAGAGTTCCAAAACTTTATCCGAGTCACTCGCACTCATAAATCAGGGGCTCTGCAGTTTCTTCAAAAAGGCCACATTTCCTACATAGATTATCACCAGTGATTCCTATTCTTTTTACATTTTTCCTCAGGTGGTCATGTTCTGTAATTATCCCTATTACCTACTTTATCTTGCATCTGCTTAGCATAATAGTGACAAATGCAATCTGCCTACAGTGACCAAGACATTTGTTCATTCTTAGATCTGGGATGTTCCTTCACCTCCTTATGTGTTCTAGTTTTGACCAATCACTGACAGTATGCACCGATGACATCTTTGATATTCCACAAATCGGTTCTGGTAAGGTGAATTCTGTAGCTGATGCCTTATTTGCCAGCTCACTCATTCCAATGTGTCCAAAAACCCAACTAAGAATTACATAATTGAAATTCCCCAATCGTGATGTGTTCTTAAAGAATTCCCAACTTTGATCTCAACTCGTACTATAATACTCACAAAAATCAGTAAATTGGTGTATACTTTAAAACCTATTTTATTTCTTTTGCAGGGATGTATCGGTGAAGTACGTATTGGTGGCATACTGTTACCCTACTTCACAACTGAACAGTTGGAGATTAGAGATAACAACAGTGCTAGGGATTACTTTGAACTCACGGCTGAACTTGGACCTGATATAGAACTATACTGTGTTCTGTGTTTTGAAGACGAGTGTAGGCATGGCGGCAGGTAAAATATATAACTCTTTATCATGTTTATGATGTCTGTTTGTGTTTGTCTGATCAAAAATAATCCAAGAGCCATAGATCTTATTTACTTTTAGTTTGCTTTATTATAATATACGATTAATAACAAATTTCCATAGGAAAGATGATCTATTTCAGTGACTCTTATGGTTAGACCTAAGGTTAGAAACGCATTATAGTCCTGGGAACACATTTTTTGTGTCATTAAAAATTATATAAGTATGTAGATAGTATATATATATTAGGGAAGGGTCGATTCTCGAATCCAAAAGTCGATTCCAGGCCCGGCCACCACCGATCTCTGCAAATATGTTCGTGTACGCGATTGCCACGGCCGCCGATATTGCCCGGCGATTGCCAGGTTTATATTTCCTCGTTACATTCCATTTCGTTCCAACTCCACCGCTACCGGGGCTACTGTGAATACGCTATCAGTACTGGACTGGATTCACAATGTGGATTCGAAGTATTCCGCAAACCTACACGGCACCAAAGTACAATAGAGTAGCCGAAGTATCCGTAGCCTCTACTTTGAGCCGTTAGTAGCGATTGCTTTGTGTGTCTGCAAGGTAACGAGTACAAAATACTGATTACAGTACTTCCGACACACCTCTACTACGTTTGTGCGCGTAATTCGCATTTGATAGGTTATGGTATGAATGTTGTTTAAAGTTATAATTATGAGATTTTAAGCGAGGTTGATTACGAGTTTGTTATTTGTTTGTTACCTCATTGTGTTTGTGCGGTTGACTGTAATTTCTGTATTGTTTAGGTAAATAGAGGTTTTCTGTGCGCAGCTTAGTGCAGGACTTTAATGCAAGCACCGAAAAACTTACCGGGCGAGTTACTTACAATATTTTTCATCATACTACACCGAAAAAGCAACATACTTTTAATCAAAACATCTTTTTATAAAAAATAAATGTATTTTCGACATTTTGAAAATACAGTGTGGGGTATCGCTTTATATGTTTTTGGGTACTGGAAAACTGATTTTGAAAGTTTAAAAGTCGTAGCGTGTCAGGGTTATGTATTTGGGTCAAACTTATGAACATATTGGGTCAACATTTAGAAAATTCTGTGTAGGGTAACGTTTTAAATGTTTTTGGGTAAGGGAAAATTGATTTTGACAGTTAAAAAATCGTAGCGCTTCGGGATCACGTAGTGATGTAAAATTATCAGGCATTTTCACTTGAGGGAATATTCCCAGGGAATGTTGCCGGGGATATTCTCAAAATTCATAAATTCCCGGGAATTTATGATATACCTCAAACTCGAAGGTTAATCGAATCCGAATGCAAAAAAAGATTTATTTTTAATGTTCAGTACTAACTGATGAAAATAAACATGCTATTCAATAAAAAAAATTTGTCGTGATTTTTTTTTACACGACCTTATAGAACTCTTGGGGACAAGGTTGGCCTAGAATTGATCAAAACTTAAAATACCATAAAAGTCAGCTTCTGATCCAAGGGGAAACAAAATTACGGGAGTTGGAGCAGGACTGATAGGATCGAATTGATTGCTTTGGATTGAATTGGCATGATTGTAGCCCCGCTTATTAATCAAGTTCACAATAAGGAACCACAGGGGAAAATAAATACATTTTGATGTGAATGTAAATAATTTTAAAGGTTACAACCTTTAAAAATCAGAACAGAATATAACAAAATTATTGATGACTAGGGGAAACCCCTGTGTGCTCCACCCGCCAACCCCGTTGGAACCTTCTATACACATAATCATGTTATGTTTTCTTTATAATAAAGGTGTAGGATTAATAATAACCCCAATATGGTAAATGGTTTTATTTACTAAAGATGTGCTAAGATTTCAAATAATGTTAAATGTTTAAATCAAAATATTTTGTATATTTTATACCAGCAGTTATAATAAAGGTTAAAAAAACCAGCAAGGCTCAGGTCTACACTTTAATAAAAACCTAACCTAAAAGTTATAAGTACAAATAATTGCTTCAAAGTTTGAAATCAGCTGGTAGTGGAAATATTGAAGCAAACAGCGGTTTTATCTGTTATTTTATTCAATTGGTTGCTATGGTAATAAATGTAAATACATGTGTTGGTTCATCAGCCTAGGCCTAACCTAAGATTTTTGTCCGACTAAATTTACAAAATAATATTGAAATAAAAAATATTTTTATCAAAATGAATTATAGCCTATGTTACTCAGGGATAGTGTAGCTTTTTGTTAGTAAAACTATTTTTACAATCGGTTCAGTAGTGCCAGAGATTACCCTCTACATACAAACAATATACATAGTCTTTATAATATTAGTAATTAGTATAGATTGTGATAGAGTGAAACAGAGCTCCCTTATTATCTCACAATTAATTCATAGTCACATTTTAGCAGAGAACTTGTCAAAATCGATTTGTTCGATTTTTGTCAAATAAAACAAAATGGATTATGAATAAATACTTATGGTTTCCATAAGACAATTTACAAATCGATACTTTAAAAAAAAAAGTCTTTTGTTTATATGTCTACATTAGTTAAATGGGTGTAAATGAGAAATGTTCCCTTATATAAATTCTTTAAAAACATCTGTTAGATATTAATGTTGATTTAAAAACACAAAAGCTGTAGTTCATAATATGAATATGTAAACAATGACCTCAAAAAAAGTATAAGACCTCAGATATAAGTATGAGTTTGAAAACAGTAAGTACAAATCCAGCTAAATGTATTATTGAAATCTAGAATAAACAACAGCTTCATTATTCTTTAATTAGTGGAACCTCAAACATTAATTATGATGCAATATTAAATACAAAATAAGATTATGGTATTCGCAAACAATCATGCAATGTTGCTTATTACCCAGCTCAGTTTAAAATATTGTTTAACTATTTTATATCTTATCTTCTAAAGCGAGAGATAATTGTTTGTCTGCTAAATGGATCTGGAATCTCCGTCTAAGGATTTTTCATTTTTTCATTTTATATGGGGTTTTTGGCCACGAGAAATCGATTGGAAATGGTCACCAGTCTGGGAAAATTCGTTTTCTACGTCTTTTTATTAAATTAAAAAGTGAAATTTGTCCATTTTAAACAATACAAAGCACAGCTGATGCAAATGTTTTCAATGCCATTACAATAATCATCTGCTTTCTTTTAAACTGTATATTATTTTATTAGAGGTAAGCCTAATGTTGTATCAATTTATAGTTACCATGGCAACAAATACTTCTGCTAAATAAACATACCCTTTATTTAGTTGTTTAATGTTATAGGCCTAACCTAAACGATGTTCACGGAAATTTGCAATAATAGTTATTGACGTGAGCGAACTAGGCCCTAGGCCTAAATCGATATTGAAATATTAAACTTTAATTTAGGCCTGACTTATTTCTGAGGCATAGCGTTGAGATTATGGTTAATCCTTTAAACTGTATTTTTATTACAGGTAAGCCTAATGTTGTATATACCCTTTATTTAGTTGTTTAATGTTATAGGCCTAACCTCAAAACTCAATAATCCAATATTTATTATTGAAATCATAGCCCTGCTTATAATCGAGCTTTAGCTCGGTCTCCTGGTACTAAGCAACAAAGGAAGAGAAGTATATGCCTATGAATATCTTTTAAATTACTTGTGATTATTTGATATTGCATTTTTGAAATCATTGCAATTACAGTACTTCACTCTGCCTCATTTTAGTTTCCTGACACCTAATATCTAAATATTTATTCTTACATGAAATATTTTCTTTTAGAATCATGCATTACTTGTAAAATTGTTTTCTGTCTCTGTTACTTTTGTTTAATTTAATAGATTTAAAGAGATCAAGAATAATTTTCTTCCTTCTTGTTTTGTGCATCCAGCTTCAGGTGATACAATGCATCCGGTGCAGTCTAGCAGGGCATTATACAATGAAATAGGGTATTTCTATAGACATAAAATAGTTTAGGATGTTTTTCCGTATTGAAACATTCAAGAACATTCATTGAAAGTCAGAATAACTTTGATATGTATTGTGTATAGATGTGAAAACACTACAACTTCCTACAAATGTGAGTGTACGCCTGGTTACGCTGGTGACGATTGCTCAGAAAATATAAACGAATGTATCAACAACGAATGTAAAAACAACGCAACTTGTATTGACGGATTAGCCAACTATACTTGCAGTTGTCAGCCTGGCTGGGAAGGATGGTTGTAAGTATTTATAAACACTGTAGCTCGTGTGCTGTCATCTTTTATCTTTGCGTTATGGCTTATTTGAAAATTATGTAAATTTTTGAATAAAAGAATGAAAATATCTAAATTTTCAAATAAATTATCAAAATCATAATACTAACTAAAATACCCAAAACTAGAATACAATTAATAGAACAATAATTTGATGTCATGGAATTTATGTTTTTCCACTGTTTATTTTTTTAGCAGCAGTACCGACAAATCGCCTATGTTAACGTATCATTAATTATTGCAATTAACAAAATTTATTTTACACTTTCGCCGGATTTTACCATTGTGGAACTACTTTTTTTTTCAGACTTGCCTTTGATTTTTTTAATGGTAGTATTTAAAAAAAACAGCACAAATTTTAACGAGCATTGTTTATTTTCCGAACATTCGTAGTATTGTAATTATGTTTTTATACCATTATTTAAACAAAATTGTGCAAATCGTATACATTCAATTTCTTTTGCAGACATTCAGCGTTAAATTTAAATTTATATTTTAATGTGGTCAAATTGTTAAATTAATGTTAGTGGTAAAATAATGATAGTTTTTTTAAAGAAATATTTATTTTATTCTCTTTTTTAAATAAAGATGTTAATGTTATACTCATTATTATTATACACAGACAACCTTAACATAATATATTAAAGGGAGGAACATTTATTTTATGTATTTGAAAAGCTAAGTTTTTAAGCATTTCCTGCTTTTGAAACTTTTTTTGTATTTCCCTCCTAAAATGTGTAAAACCTAGTTTTACTCTTAAATTACCTTAGCAAACTAAATTTTGTACAGGCCTAACCAGTAGCGAATCTAACCTTACGGGGCCCTCTTGGTTAGGGCGAGAACTACCAAGGGATTCGGAGGTATGGATTACCCCTTAATAGAAAAATTTGGACATTTTTAGTCTTGATGGCAGCATTTTATGCCATTTAAGTGTTTTAAATTTAATCTCAACACATAACAATTTATTTCGTAAATATTAAACAATTAGGAAATAAGAAGAAAATAACAAAATTAGAACAAGAAAAGTTTTAATGTCTAAAAACAAAATAAACATTACAGATCACACAAAGAAAAATGAAGGTTACATTATAGACTAAATACTAGTGTGAAACTTGTGTTACATGCTGTATTAAAGATATTAGGTCTTAATAAGCAGACTGACAAATTAATAATTATTATTACTAAAATTAATGTATAAACATTTGTATTATTTTAAAATGATGTAAAATAGTAGCCTTAATAAAAACCAGACCGGGAATATAGTTGTGACAAAGTAACAGCATAAGAGAAATGATTATGTTTAGTTTAGGGCACACTTGTTGTCATTGTGACTCATCTGCTTGTATGCCAACAGAGCTGACTCTTAGAGGCAGGAACACGAGAAGAAATGTATTTGTTTCTCTATTTCTTGATAGTTGCTATTTTAATTAATTTAATTTTATATGGCATGTGGCCCAGTTAAAACTATAATCATTACAACTAAAAATGCATCTGGATTTTTTATTACTCATTTATTTAATTTGTATATAGCATGAAGCGCGCAATCAGACAATTAGGCTCTACCATGTAAACTAAATTGATCTGTATTTTATAACACATTTATTTATAGAATTTAAAGTAAAAACAGTTGGTACTTGGTGAAACTCCATAATAGGGATAGAAATAACCAATTGGTAAAATTTCACAATTATAATTTATTACTGAGCTACATATGTTTCACCGTTAGGCATCATCAGGCTACTAAATTGAAATACAGCAAAGTAGTTCTGAATATGTAGGACAATCAGGTAGATCCATTAATATAAGAATTAAGGAACACGGTAGCTGGAAGTATGGTAAATCTAATTCCAATTTTGCCAATCATTTACTGGAAACTGGACATACATTTAACCCAAAAATAAATGTAAAGTTATTACATATGGAAGAAAAAAGTAGGAAATTAAATAACCTAGAATGTCTGGAAATTAATAGATCTGTTTTTAAAAATCATACTTATAACTTAAATGACCAAATTTTTCTCAATCCATCCCCCTTGTTAAAACCCATTATGTAACCACACCTTTCCCTTGCAGTGTTTACCTAGGCCACATTCCATTGCCCTCCCTGGTCATTGTCACTCCCACTCCTTCTATTTTTGTTTGTATGTTAGTTTTAAGATACTTGCTGTATTTTAATTTAGTAGCCTGATGATGCCTAACGGTGAAACATATGTTGCTCAGTAATAAATTATAATTGTGAAATTTTACCAATTGGTTATTTCTATCCACATTTATTTATTTTTTAATATAACGTGAGGCCACATGATTAGATGTTAGAGCCTACCATTTAAACTAAATCGTCTGTTATACAATATTTGTATACGTCGCCGTGCCTCTAGGGCAATCTTAAATCATCTGATATTTAGTATTTGTATATGTTGCGGTGCCTTGAGGGCAATCTTAAATACAAATTGCAAATTTTCTGTACTGCGTAAGTCATTTATTAATTTTTTCTAAGGTGCGGGGCCGTCTAGGCTTGGGGCCTTGGGCGGTCATCCCTCTCGCCCCAACTGGATCCGCCCCTGGACTTAACATTAAATTAAACTGAAAATCTTGCCTTCATCTCTAGAATACATTTATTTACATTTCTAAATTACTCACTGAAAAAATGTATAATGACATTATTTTTGAAATACTTTGATTTGATTTATTTTCTTTTACAGATGTAACATAGAGATAGATGAATGCTTATCAAATCCATGTCAAAACAATGGCACGTGTATCGATCACCTTGGCTACTACGAGTGTAAATGTACTGAAGATTATGTAGGCGACAACTGCGAACAACTGAGACAAGTCACTTGCGAGAACAAACCATGCAAGCATGAGGCTGTTTGTAATGATGTCAAAAGTAAGCTCTTGATTATACACAGAAAAAAAAGAAAGCCTAAACCCCTTTAAAAATTTGAAAAATGTTTATAACATGTTTATGTCCTACGATGCTTCTTTTCCATTTTGTGTTTTAACCAAATTTTGCTCGGAACTTAGTGTTACAAAGCCCCAAATAATCTACCGATTTTCTTGCTCATTTCAAAATGGTGGGACATACAAAATTTTTAAACCTAAAATATCTTGAAAAGTGTCCAATTTCTTATTTTCCTCTATCAAATGATAATACTGTCTGAAAATTCAAACATGAAATAGCGATGAAAATGCACTCGGATAAAGATGAAAATGCACTCAGAAAGTTAGTTTAAGGAATTGTTGTTAAAGAGAGATAACATGGTTGAGAAAACAGGCATATTTATCAATGTTTGAGATGCAGTTTTTTTTTATGATAACTACTTATTATCTAATTTATAATAAGTTATTACTTATTTGAAGTTATTTGTTTGTTTTTTACGGTGGTTTCATTCTATAAACTACTTTTAACCTCTTGATAGTTTTTTTTTAAACTCACCATTTTCCAATTATTTTAGTTCAAAGAAATAAAATAGTCTCTTTCTTTTGAAATGAGTTATAAAATCAGAATCAGAGTGATGCAGTGGTTAGTCTCGTTAGCTAGAATTGGAACCTTCAACTCAGTTGCATATTTTTTTATTTGATTATGTTAAATGATCTCCCCATCTTCTTTAATCTAACCGGCATGAAGTAAAATGTATTTAAATGGTGTAATGTTCTTTAACTCCCCACATTGGCTGTTATTTTGTAAAGTTCTTACCTTTGCTTAGCTTCTTATTACAAAAATGTGTCAATTCTTACCCACTTTTTAACAAGTTTTCATAGGAAAGCGTGCATGTAAACTGAATTTTGGAAGTTCGGTCAACTCACGTCAGCTGCGTGATTGAATTATTTCTTCAAGGTATTGTATTACATACATCTAAACTTCTCAAAAGTTTAATTTCAATCTTGGGGTCTCGTAGTTCTCCACAAGCTAGAAAATACTTTTATACAGAATATGGAATGGTCTGCTGCAGTAACATGTAACGCAAATATTTTGGGAAATTTTACCTTTTAAATAAAGTTATTTAATTAATATAAAATAATTACCTTTTATTTTCTCTCCGTCTTTAAAATCCTTATTTATCTCTTGATAATCGGTTTCGGTGAAACTAAGTTATTCATTTTTCCACAATCGAAGCGTAAAAATATTTTTATTTATTTTTATTATTTTTTTATTTTTTACTAGTCAACATATAATAACAAAAAGTACACATTATTAAAAACTTTTTCACACATCACACACACGGACACAATAAAACTTTGAAACGTAAAAAACAATATAAATTCAAATATCAAGTTGATGTTCAATCTGGATGTTTGTATTACATAATCTGGATTCCAACAAATCTGGATTTACCTTTTACTCCATATATTTATTTAATGTAAACATTTAAATAAAACATATTTACAAAAAGTATTTAAATGTACATAAAAACTGAAGTATATTGTCAAAAAAATATAGTTTTTTAATGTCTATAATGGGAAAATGATAGTTTTGAAAACATTGTTAGTGATCACTAATAATTCAAATACTTGAAGTGAAACCTAGAACAGTCCGTGTTATAGAATCTGTGATGTTTTGTGTGTACTGTAAGTTTTGAGACACAAGCACTTATTGCAGCACCATTGCTCAAAATATCCGACAATCCCACACACTTATACTTTAAATGCCTTGACCAGAAGAAAAACCTGTTTCTCTACGACTCATACAAAGATTGTTCTTATTGGTCCTTAATGGATCCAACACTCCTATTCGCGGACAAGGTCGTCGGCCTTGCATTTTAAGCTGTTCTGTTTAGCGTACGTAGTTGTTACACATCCCAGTAATATATTTTTTAATTTATCTACACTATCACTTTTCAAACTTTTAATATATTGTTAGTCCCGATTTATCACTTTTACAATTTTTAAATATAATACACAAAATTAATCATTCTTGTCTTAATTAGTCACCCCTCTTCTTATTTATGGCGGTAAATTAGATTGTGACAGTTGTTAAGTAATTTTATCATTACTAATGTAATTTGTTGTTGAATTAAAATTTACATAAGTTACAATGGTCTCCATTTTGAAATCAGTAAAGGAAATCAGTTAGTTATTTTTTGCAAATATGGTTTGCAGAACCCTAAGTACTATACAAAATTTTAAATCTGTATTACAGTTATTTTTTACCAAAAATTGGCGGCTTGACTGCAAATTAATTATTTTAGTTTATTTTTTCCTTAGTTTTGTTGTGGGAAATAAGTTTTTTTACACATTATTACATTTTTTATACATATTTATATAGTTTACCATGTATGACAATCTTTTTAAAACTGAGAAATTGTTTTGTAATTTTTCACTGCCCTTTGTTTTTTGACATGCTTAAATATTACTCCTAGCGTTAGAAAAAAAACAAGAATATAATGGGGACTCCATTGAAATAAAAATAAAAAAATAACACCAATTATAAACAAGATGTCAGATTAATTTTGTAACTTTGATTTAGTTTGATATATCATAGGTCAAAATACAAAGATAATAATTTAACTTTTACTTTAAATAATTTAAACATTTACCTATAATAATGCACACATAATATATTAATTTATTTTAATAATTCACACATATAGACATCTTATGAAAAATACATTGTTGCATGTTAGTAAAATTGTATTCATATTTACCTTTTGTTTATTTACTTAACATGTGACTACCTTTTCTATCTGTAATAAGGAAATGAGCTTACCACCTAACTGACTTGGTGTTTAACCAATAAATCTCGTATTAACTTATATAAAATGACCTGTTGAAATATTCAAACAATTTTTCTAGATGTGGAAACTGGTGACAACTTTACCTGTATCTGTGCGGAAGGATACGTCGGAGTTGTGTGTGACACTGCTTACTGCAATGTGAAACCTTGCTTGAATAATGGAAGATGTGGATTCAACTTAGTAGTAAGTTCAAACTGAACTACCTATATTCAAACTGTATTGGGAGGGAAGGGGGATTATTATGTGGACATTTATTTTTATTGGTTTATTTGTGTTGAAGTTTAAAAAATTAAGTAGCGTAGTCAGAGAAAAGGTTTTATGGTTTAGGGTGACTACCGTTAAGATTTAAATTGTGTTTTAATGTTAATTTTTTTTTCAAACATTTTCCAAAATTGTTATATAAAAAAACATAATACATAACATTTTCAAAGTATATATAAACTGTATCAAATGGAAACTTGATGCAAAATATCCTATTGTTTTGGCATGGCCCTTTGTCCATCACTTGTGATTGTGATGTATTGAGTGACTGTTTCTCTATCCTATAATACAATAAAGCTTCATGGTTACTGACATTAAATAAGTGCTACATACATGTTAGCTAAAATTGAAATTTGCTATATTGATGCTCAGCAAGTTGATGGGAAAATTGATATCCTGATGATTTTTTTATTTTCCACCCAATTTGCGTTTCAAAATGTCAACTGTTTACCCCAATTTGATAAAGTTCATAATATACACTGATTTGCAGATTTTAAATGTGAAACTGGGATCATTTTTGCTACAACTTGCTCCAGTATGTTTAAAAAAACGAGCAAAGTGTGCTCATTCAAAAGAATAAGTATTAACCTTTTTTACAAATTCTATAGACTTGGAGTTTTCCAAATTGAAATACCTTAAAGTATTTTTATCACAAAAATTCCAAATTGGCGGATTAAAATAACTGTTATTTAATAATGGATTTTAATGAAACTCGTACTACCTGCAGATTTTTATACTTACAGTAAAAACGAATCTGTCATTGTTTTTTTCTTAACTTGTTTTGTTAAGTTTCTAGATAAAGTAGGCTTAATAAGAACCCAAAACAAATTTTAACATTTAGACGTGCTACAAACTTAAGAGATATGCTTTCTTACTTTAAGTTGTTTCGTGAAAATCAATGCAGGGATGACAAGAGTTTAGATCCATTTACAAAGAAAATTCACTGGGAGTTCTAGGATAGAACCCCAAACTAGCAAAGCGAATCCCAGTTTATATAAAGTTATACATTTTTTTCTACTCAATTGTATTCTAGTTCTAGTTTTCTTTTAATTGTTTACTATTAACATATGCTTAGCATGTTACATATAAAAACATAAAATTGATCACTTTACTTATTATAAAATACGTGTTTTCAATAAAACCTCGATTATCCGAGTTAATGTGGACAGAGGATACCTCGGATAACACGGACTCTGTCAAAAATCGATATGGTAAACTGATGAAATCAATAAAAACGAGGTCAAAAATGTGAAAATGGCATCTCCTGTATTATCAAATGAAAAATTAAAATACAAATACAAAACGATTCAAAGACATATAAGCTAGAGTACATGTTCCAGTTAAAAAATTTTTTAAAGAAGTCCATACGTGTTTTATGTTTAACACGTCCGCTACTACCATTGTAACATAGTATGCTTATACTATTGTCACATATATACACAGCCGGTTTCTATCCACAGGCTGTACAGTACAGTAGATTTGCCGCTATATGCGGATTTCACTTTGCGCCGTTACTTTAACGCACGCGTCTACCGCAAACCGAACTTCCAAACTTTTATTTTTTATTATTTTTGACTACCTTTGTTGACCCGGAACTCGGTTAGTCGGGTTTTGGATAACCACGGCTATACTGTATTACAAAGGGGGAAATATATAAAAAATTGTAATAACATGGTGAAACTAAAGTAAAGACCACAAAAGAATATCGTTGAGGGACAGGCTTGTGTACACCGAGACCTTGGAAACACCAATCGCCATTGTGCGACGTTATCACGTTCTTCCCACGCTTCTCATATGAACACGGCTGTCTCAACATATTTATAATTCTTTAAACTGTGCGCTCAAAGGCAATGCCACAACTGCCGTGAAGTAGTTATTTGTATTGAAAACTAGAGAAGAACACGGAACTTTTAAAAAAAGCACATATTCCTCCCTTCCTGAATAAGTGCTCTTCTTCTTGTGATAACAATAGTTAAAATATTGAAAGCTTCCGTGTTCTTTGGATACTGTTCTGTAGTTAATAGTATTTATGTTACCTTATATTTTGATAAAGAATTCAAAGAAACCCTATATATTTTATTTTATTTCCATACTTATCCAATTTACATGGCATATTAACAGGTGACTGATATGCCGAGATGCAATATTAGCTGTATGAGATAAATATTCAACCAAACCGAAGTTGATGTAAGTGGAAACTTAAGCTAACAGAACAATAATAGATGACTATGTTTAACAACAAATAATCAAGAAGCAAATATAACAATTAATGAAAACAGAATTAAACTATGTAAATACTTACGGTAACAGTGAATCATACGTCTAACGAACATTACAATATGTAACGTGCTGTCGCTTGCCAGCCGTTTACAAACAAAATTTATTAATAACAACAACAAAAAATAAATCAAATTTTGACAAGTTTTTTCTAAGTTAATTTAATAAAAAAAATATAACCTTTTGCTGTGTAACAATTACTTGTAATCTCATATTTTCAATTATATACTTTACTTTATTTATGTAATTACTAATTCATTATTTTTCCCTTAATCACAACAAAAACAATCAAACATAACCCCAAAATTGAAAATAGGTTATGTTATAGTCAGATCTGTGGTTGTCACAGCTGACTACCAAATCTCTGTTACGCAGATTGGTTTATACATCTGTGCGTTCGATTGTCAACTACTGGGCCCGTGATTCTAAGATGACGAGATCTGTGTTCTATTCACAGATCTCCTCTCCCAGAATCACAGACTGCGGCCACAATCGACGCTATTTTATTTTTCTTAATGCTACACTGACTCTATTTTTCTAACAAGGTTCATTTTACCATGAAGTACTTCTAGGAAGGGAAAGGACTCAAATTAACGAAACATAATAGTTGGCATTAAGTTTTTAATGCCCCATTTTAAATCTCAAACACACAAAACAAATTAAATAGAATTGGCAAACCATCGTTAAGATCAGTAATTCAAATACTCAAACATTCATTCTTATTATTATTATTACTAAATTTAAACATACAATAATTTAAAACACTACAACTTTGAAATGCAGACTTAAATATAATGATATCTTTTACTTACGTACGTTTGGTTTATAGTGCACTCTAACAAAAAAACTTACAACACATTTAAATGATTTTATATTAATTTTATCCCTTATTTAAATTTTCCCCTTTATAGATTGTTGTTCGTAGAACTTTAGCCTCACTGAATTTATTTCACTTTGTTCTTTATATATAGTTTACATCGGAAACATTATTTCACGTGGTTGCCACTCCCGCCTGTCCGCCATTAACTCATTATAAGCCTGCACGCACCTCTGAAAATTGCAAAGTCAAATTACTCTGTTTTGCATCGTATGATTTCCGCCATTCAACACTTTTCCTTCACAGCACTGTCTTTACTAACGTTTAAACATAACTCAATTGTATTTAGTCTTTAAATACCGCAAAAATTAGACTTGTGAAATCATTTCACCACCACCTCCAAACACGTCTGTCCACTCAGACCTATCTGCAACAAGTGAGAGCGTAGCATCCCTTCCGGCAACTACCTCATGCACACGATGACGTCATGTCACGTGATCTCTTTCAACCAATCCTGATCGTTTTGTTGTTATAGTTTGTGTGCAACCTTCCTCTTTCGCACCCGTTGTAGAGGCTATATTACAATGACGTATCTTCTTTATTATTAAAAACATATCTAAGTTCTTTATATCTTTTACTTTTGGTTTGTTACTTTATAAATGCTTTTTTATGACTGAAGTATTATGAAATTAAACTTGTCTGCATTCCCCCTTTGAATTTCTATGTTTATTATTTTTTATAAAAATGTGGTCTTTTAAAATAGGCTAAATCATTCAAAATTTACATTGCTACTCCCTTTACGTTATACCCCTGTTTACTTAATTAAAAACCCTGAAACTCACATATATTACAAATATGCCGCAGTTGTACAGATTATAACCATTATAATTTATTTTGTTACTATCATTGTACTTAATTATTGAACTTTTCTCATTTATAAGATTAAAGTTGAGTTAATTAATTGGAAAAATTTCAAATATATATTTCAAAGAATTTTTAGAACTTTAGTTACATTAGTACTAACTTTAGTCAACCTTTAGTTCATTAGTTTTCAAAGATGTTTAATTTGAAAATTTGCTTCCAAAGCCGCATCAGGTACCATACATAAGTAGTCACCATTTAAATCTTTTTGCTTGTAGTGACTATATTCTGTTAAATAATCCTGGTACTAATATGTGTAAGTTATGAAATTTTGATAAAATTAGTTGAGTAGTTTATTAAAAGTAAGTGGATTATTATTTAATTTTAAGGATAGTTATTCCACTTCATCCCTTTGACTTAATTAATCAAATTGCAAATAGTTTTATACATCCCTTAAAAATAATATTACATATTACTAATTTTAGCTTTTTAGTTTGTAGGAAGTTAGTTTAACTTATATTTATTGTACAGGGGTAGCAACCCCATTTCAACCTCTTCCAATTGTGACTCTAAACCATCCAGGGACCCACTCAAACACACACACAAAATTTTATCAAAATTGGTCCAGCCGTTTAGGAGGGGTTCAATGACATACACACGTACAGAAGAATTATAATAAATAAAGATGGTTGTACGAGAAATGAATCAAGGAACGCGATGGTTTACTAATAGTAATTTTGTAATCAATACTCTTGTGGCAACATCAGGTTCTCAAAGTCAGAATTCTACTAAACAAATATAATAGTAGGGCACGTATAGCCTTGAGCGGTAAATACCAGGGTCCATAGGAGTGTTCGAGAATAGCAGATCACCGGTGCTATATGGCAACGCTGCGCGTCCATCCTATTGGCTGCAACGCAATGGTATTCTTTAGTGGTCTTTAATATAGGCCTATTTCTGACCAAAGGTCTCTTCCATTTATTTCCAACTGTCTTGACTTGGCTACAGCCTGTTACTTCCAAATTCTTCTATCTTGTCAACATTTATAGTTCGAAAACAAATGTGCAGTTTTGTTTAAAAATAAACTAAAAAGTGATGAATGTTTCAAATCTTGATTTCTAAAATTTAAAAGTTTATATTGTGTTAATAATTCAATTTGTTCCAGCCTCCTCAATGTCTGTGCCTCGCGGGATATAGAGGGAACCACTGCGAGGAAAACATTAATGAGTGCGAAAGCCAACCTTGTAAAAATAATGGTAAATGCATTGACGGAGTGGACAGTTACAACTGCAACTGTACTGGAACAGGTTTGTTCTTTTAAAATTTAAACTATACATATGCTTAGTAACTGAACTTTACAGATTTGGCGTTTCTGTTGCATCCTTGTAACATCTAATATTTGTTTGATGAAGTTTTACAATGAGGTCCTCAATTACTGAACGCATCTGCTAGGTTCTATATAGTTAAGTTGAGTACGATCTACAAATTCAAGCAATTGTCTTATGATCTAAGTCGGCACAAAAAGAAGAGTTGAGATAGGTCAAAATAATGGTTATCAGAAGGGAACAATAAGAAAGCTGATACAAACGATAAAACAAAACTTAAATAATTCAATCACGCAGCTGAACTCCTGACGTGAGTTGAGCGAATTTCAAAAATTAAATTTATATGCTTTAGGGTTTTAACACACTATTTGATAAATTGGTTTACTCTGGAAAGTGCTGAATAGCTGTGTGCTTGTATGAAATAAAATAGTAGAATTTGTTTGCATCTTAGCTTTCACCTTCAGCTCACCCGCTGATTGTTCCTCTCGCAGCGGAAAAACTTGCTTTACAAGTTTACAGCTCGACCTTGTGGCGTCAGATTATAGACTGTGCTTTGCGATTTTGCACCTCGACCTTGTGATCAAGGATTGTGACCTGCTTCGTGAGTTTGCATCCTGGCCATCGGCCTTGGATAAGAAGTTGCCCCCACAGTAAAATACCCCACATGGGTTTGAACCGGGTACTTTTATGGTATTTTACTTTTTTATCGATTTTGGGGAAACCAGGTGAGCTATAAGGTCATGTAAAAAATAAAATGTACAGAATGATCTCCTACATTTATTTTTTATATAAAACCCCAAAAACCTTTCATTGTAGTTCGAAAAATCTAAAAAGAAATATTATGTCCTGTCAAAAAACATGCTTCTGGTTGTTGGATTTTTTTGCTAACAAACTCGTTTGAGTGACTTGGGAAATCAACGTGTGCGCCGAATTGGACATAAAATGTGACCGTTAGAGTGTGAACACATAAATACAGCATTTTCATGATTCCTATTACGTAGATAACATTTTTCTTAATCTCATCTTTTAGTTGAATTTTTTATTATTCTTCTTTCCAGACACCTAATTATGTTTCTTTTTCAAAGACATTATGCCTGACAGTCCCTAATAGCCAATCTTTAATTACCTGTATAATAATATTCTAATCGTTTTAATACCCGAGCTAATTTATTAAAAATTGTAATCAATAGAGGGGTAATAATACAAGTTGAAAACATCAACAATTTAACTTAACCTTACTTAAGACAGTGCATGACATAAGACATGTTTTGAAATTTTCTTGTTGCGAATCATCAATCATTGATTTTACATCATTAGTTGTAGTACTAATTACTTTAAACAACATCATTAACCCTGTTGGTAATTATTGATGATTCACATACACTAGATAAATTCACATTACGTAATAAAAGTTGTCAATTCTACACAATTGATAATTGTATGTAATGGTATCCAAATAGATGTATACTAATGACCAAAGGTACTTGGTAGAACTCCATTTTAAGAGGAAACCCACAAACACAATATTTAGTAAATTCTACAAAATTTTATTGAGTTTTGCCGACTATGATTTCGCCAGTGATGGCGTTGGTAAGATTCAATAAAATTTGTAATAATATCTGATTCCAGCAGTATCAATCACAATTAGTAAATATATGTTTTTTTAATCAACTTGACTGTGTTATAATAAATATAAACAATTTAAAAACGTATGAATATACGTTATTCATATATACAAATTTTTGTTAATAACTATAAAAAAATTAAAAAATCTACGTTAATATACACTGTAGTTCATGTAGTAAGTGTCTGAAATGAAGCTATATCCTTTACAGATATTTGCTAAGGACAGGGGCAAATAGGAAATATGTACCTGTCGTGTGATTCGAAGGCTGGTTCATGCTATCACAATACTTTTTCACTACATATTGGGCAAAACTCGGTCATTTTATTTAATACTCAAGTTTCAACAATTTACTTTTTACTAAAAATTTGTGATCATGGACCCCTATTATCTTGTAATACCCATGCCTTGTGCAAAAAAACATATTAAAAATAAAATCTGAAAATAATTAAATTTAAATTCTTTTCAGAATTGAAAAGAAATGGTGTCGTGAAATTAAAAAAGTCTTTAGTCCATTTACACAGGTCTGTAGTGTATCAGTGCCATATTGGATCCGTGTTTCCGTATCAGAGAAAAACAATATTCTTCTGTGGATTTGAATAGAGGGGTTTCCACATGCCCGGTGCACGTCCATATCTGTGATGTCAGTGCTGCTGCAGTATGCCTTCCATGCTTTTGAAATTAATTTCCAACAATTTTTTTAGAATTTCACGGATGTGATTTTGTGTTTATTTACTACATTGAATAGGTCAGGCAAAATCCGATTTTATACAATCCATCCAATCATAACTATAGGGATATTTGATTTGAAAATAAAATCTCTAGCAAGATACATGAAAAATGGTGGTAATATAAGTAATAATCTATTATTTAACTATCTCTATGATCGGCTTTGAGGCTTATAGTTAAAAATCTTTGAAAATGTATATGTTTTTTGACAATCCTTTTTATTTACTTCATTCTTGAATGCCTAAAAAACAACTTAGGCCTACAAACATAAAACTATATTTTGAAGTATCACTAACTAGCTTGGGCTATAGGTCTAAATTATTTCTATAGGTCTAAATCATACAAGTTTGAGCTTCTGTTAGTTTACAAATATAGGCCTAATGACGATGAAAACTTAATGAATTTTAAAGTAAACAATAATATAGTTTTACGTAACCCTAAATGATACTGAACTGGCTCGGCATTGATGTATGGGAATGAGGAAACACAGATTGGACTGATGCTGTTTAGTCCTCTGTAAATGAACTTTTATACAAAGTTTTTAGTAACATTTTTTTTTTAAGTTGATAGATAATGTGCAATTACAAATTTTCGCCATAATTATTTGGGTATAAAAGAAAATTGAAAATATAAACAAATATGTATATCGATGAAACATTTTCTGATCTTTCATTTTGTATCTATTTTTTTTATATATCGGCAATGGGAAAGTAGTTATTAGTCCTATTTGATGTAGAAACAAATTGTGTACTTTAAATGGGGGTAAAGAATGTGGCGGAGGAGTATGGGGGATGGGTAAATATGGTCTTGGCTTTAAGGACCAAAGCCAAAAACTTCTGAGTGAATTTTTGTAGAAATAGCAAAAAAAGTTGTAGTTTACTTGGCTGAGTGAATGTGAGTTGCGAGTTCACATCACTGCACCGCTTGTGCAGCATCCTAGTCAGTAGTGCGCTAGGAGAAACTTTACTTCCGCCTTTCACCAAATGTACATGAAAATATAAAACACGATAAAATAATGAGAACCTTTAAAGACAAAAATCATCTGTTCTGAAATAACGAGTCAATCATCCAAGAACTCATCCACCAAGTACAATGATTCAGACAGTAGAAATTGTCTAAGTCTGTTTTTAAAAGTCATGTAATTTTCTGAAATTTTTAGGAAGCTTATTCATAAATTTTGTTCCTGTTTATGAGTGAAGTTTAACCTGTACTGTCTGGCACTAAAATCACAAGCTAGAAGCTAGCTTGGTGCTGTAATTGTGTATTATATTATGAACATAATCACTCTTTTAAAAGAGATTAACCCTTCAAATATATAAACACACAGAAGTGTAAGTATTTTGAGATTCTTGAAAGCATTTTTTAAATTTGGGTGTTTTTTACCCTTGAACTAAGCTTAGCAGCTCTTTTTTGCAGCAAAATCAATCTTTGCAAATTCTCAACTGATGCCTTTGGAGAAAAAATCCATAGTTCAGATAATGATGAACTAGCGCATAGTTAAATGTAGGCTATTGAAAAATTCATAGGTCCGGAAGTAATTTGTTGACTATTTTGAGATTTTCAAAAAATAATGATAACTAGATATTATTAAGATTTCGAGTTTAAATTTGAAGTACACACTTCTTATGCACCGGTTCACTTGTATAGCAGGAACTAAATTTTTTAACAATAAATACCTCAAACAATATTAATTTTACAAACATTTTAAACAGTGACAATTTTGAAAATTTACATTATAAAATTTCAGTTCTTGCTTTATTAGTGCAGTGTAGCTTACAGGGTGGCCACAGACCTGGAAAACCGGGAAAAGTCAGTGAAATTAGCTAGTCAGGGAAAAGTCAGGGAGAAGTCAGGGAATTTGCAACAAAAACCTGGAATTTTCGGTTTAATTGAAACTTGTCTCTCAGCGATCAAACCCTCGGGGCCATTCAGTGGAATATGAAAAAATTATCATAAAACAGCTTTTGTTTGGACAAAATGTTTGGTTTGTAGGAATAAAATTGTTGCGCAGTAATTAATTGATCATCGATGTTTTGGTATGAACAATAACTTCGCAGCGCGGAGGGTAGGACGAGTCGAATGAACGCGCACCTGCTCAGTGCCAATGATGCGCACGCATGTCAAAAATGAACAAAGTGGGATGTCAACACAGACGACTAGACGCTAGACGAGACAGTTGCCGTCCGTTGGCTGTCAACACTATCTCAGTAATGGGTTGGTTCTAATGTAAATAATTGTTTTGTTGTTAATATTGTTCTACAAGACCTTCCCACCTAAGAATCCAGGTAAGATCAAATTCTTTATTTTATAATTTAGATACTACGTTTACAACATTATATTATGAAGCTTTTATCAGGAACCGTAACGTTTTAAATAAAAAAAATGCCATTTCAGTTATTTAAATTATATTTCTTGTGATTATTTATACATATAACCAGTGTTAGTTTTAATTACTTTAAGTCATGACATGGTTACAAAATAGACTGTTGGTCGATTAAAACTAAGATTTGTTTTGATACGAGTTATCACGCTCAGTCAATCTGTTGCTAAGATGGGCAAAACGGCTTATTCAGTTCAGCTCACAGAAAAGAATTGACTTGTGAGCCAGTTCATTCTGCTCACCACTCTGACATTGCAGTAAAATGATCTGGTTCATTTAAATTTCGGCTCAAGGCTCGTTCGTTTCTTCCACTGAGCTTGTTCAATGAGCCAGTGTGCCGCCCATCACTACGCCGCGCTGCGCCGTTGCTATGCAGAATAACTGCAACATTCCTCCTCCCCCTTCGTGGGCGAGTCTACTTTGTTGTTGTTCACGATCACCAGTCTTGTAGATCCGACGCAAGGACATTCCGATGCCGCTTTCGTGACGTATTATTGTCTTTCCCTTTTCGCATTTAATATTGAGATACCATCATAATACCCTTCTAATTATTTTTTTAAATAATGTATTGGCAGCCTGTGATTATTTGGCTTATTACTTTATTAATAAACAAGTAAGTTTTTAATTAACATTTTACTATAAGACAAACTTTTTTATACAATTCTTCACATTTTCATTCCACTAAAAATAACATCGCATGATTCGATAACGATATTAAGATAATAGTTATTGGTATTATTGAATCAAAAATACATATGAACATTCTAAGTTTTGGAATATTAATTTAATATTTACGTTGAAAGTTATGTTATGCAATACGGATCTTTTTTTATAAACGTATTATGACAACTAAAGGTTTCTAAATACATGATGATCATCTGTAATAAGACAATCACAATAATATAGCAGTTGATTAAAATTGACAGTGTTGGACGCTACGAAACACTTACTAACCGTTTTAGCTGTTCACATCGGCAATAGACAGAGTCTGTCGGTACCGGTGATTGTAATTTTTAGGAGAATGGTTTAAAAGTTTTAAAGTTATTTATGTTTGTTATGGAAAGTAAAAAAAATTCAAATTACCGGTTTTGTTTCTTTACTCCCTAACAGAATTTCAAAAATTGAACTAACAAGATTAAGTATTTTTATTAGTTTGTTTTATCTTGAAAAATTTTTTCAACTTATTTTATAGGCCTACATTTTACCAACCCATCCCTAGTTTATTTCGTGTTGTGTTATAAAAAAGTTATGGATTTCAATTTGACAACGGTTTTAATCGGGAAATAGTAAAGAGTGCATTTCCTTCTGTAGTTTCACAAATTATATAGCTTAATTGTTTTTATTAAAGCGATCACACGTATCTAATTTTATTTGGGTTCATATTGAATAAGGGATTAAACAATTTTTTTTACACTTCATGTATTCAAAAGAAACATAACTTAAATTTGAAAATTGTCGGTTGAACAAATATGTTAGTGTAAGTTAATACTGCAGTCGATTATTTCAATAAAACAGTAAGTTTTAGATTGTAATTGATTATTTAAATAATTACTTCCTAAAAAACCGGTATTGTCCATAAAAAATCTTCAACTAAATTTGGATTCTCCCCTCCTTTTCCCACACAAGCTTAGAGTATACCATACCCTAACATTTTATATAATAGATCTGATATACCAAAGTTTAAACATTACTACTGGTACTTTAATGTATATTGCAATAAAAAAAATTTCATAAAGTTGGCACATTCTTGTGAAGTAGGCCTTTTTATTTTTCTTGTTTAGTGGAGTTGCAATATTAATAATGGAAGAGAAGTAATAAGTATTTAATTTCAAATTACTTTAAAGATATTGTTATGTTTTATAGATTTTTTTATTTGTTGAAACCAACATTTGAAGGAAAATTCAATTCAATCAAAAATGTTAATATAACTAACTATTCAATAAATCTAAGAAGAGCAATGAAAATTAATAAATAAAAATACATTGTGCTAAATAAAGTTTATGGTAGCCTTAAAAGTTTTTTTTTCATATGTCATTTTGTTTACCTGTGGTATTATTAAATGTATATAGTTAACTTATCAGGACTGTTATCAACTAATAAATAGCTCAACAAAATTCAGAAAATTTTTGGACTGTTTGACAGAGGTAATTTCAACCCCAAGTATATTAATTATTTTATTTACTATCAGCCTAAGATTGTGTGTGATTGATTTTTTTCAGAATGTCGAAGTTCAAACAGACTCACTTTAACAATCTTTGGTTGATGAACAAAGAATTTTCGGCCTGGCTGAGACCTGTGAAGGCAGACAGATATGCAGCATACTGTGAGTTTTGTCACACAACCTTTTCACTCAGTAATATGGGAAAGACAGCTGTTATAAGTCACAAAAAAGGGAAAAAACACAAAACATCTGAAGCTTCTAGAGCTAGATCTGAAAACATTCAAAGCTTTTGTGTGAAGTCAACAACACAATCCTCAACAATGCCAGCTCAACCCTCTTCCACAGTCCAACCCTTGATGTCTACATTTCAACCATCACCATCAACGTCAGCTGAGCCCTCGATATTTCCTGTTCAGGCCTTTCCAGGAGATGGGACGCTTCTGCCTGTAATTAATGACATTACTAAAGATCCAAGTAAGAAGTCAAAATTTAAAATCGTTTATTCTTAATGACCAAGTTTTGAGTGCAGAAATACTGTGGTGTATTGACTCTGTAATACAGCATCGTTCAATGCGTAGCAGTGCTAGGAGTGCAGATTTGTTTAAAAAGATGTTCCATGACTCTGATATAGCTAAAAAACTTCATTTGCAAAGAACCAAAATTGGATACCTAATTGTTTATGGTATTGCTCCTTTTTTTCAGAATGAACTTCTCAAGTCAGTTAGACAATGTTCACATATAGTTGTTGGATTTGATGAGTCTTTAAATAAAGTATCTCAAAAAGGTCAAATGGACATTTTATTTAGATTTTGTGATGAAGTAAACAATACTGTTTCTTCTCGTTATTTTGATTCTACTTTTTTGGGTCATGCAACCTCATCTGATCTATTGAATGCATTTTTACTGGCTCTAAAGGGCATAGAGTTAAAAAAGATAATTCAGATCTCCATGGATGGACCCAACATCAATTTAAAATTCTTAAGACTTCTTAAGGAACACCTTTCAGAAGAAGAGAGCTCACCAATCATTTTAGACATTGGGAGTTGTGGTCTCCACACTCTTAACAATGCCTTTAGGAGTGGGATAGATAAAACAGGCTGGAATTTAATTCAGTTTTTAAGGGCTCTATTTAACTTATTTCGACACCTGCCTGCCAGAAGGGCTGACTATGTGCATTATGGAGGTTCAACAAAATTCCCTCTTAAATTTTGTTCTGTCAGGTGGCTTGAAAACTCAAATGTTGCCAACACAGCAGCTGCCATTTTGCCAAATGTAGCAAAATATATTGAAGGTGTTAAAAAAGACAACAAGGAGCCAAAGTGTAACAGTTTTTTTATTGTCAAAACTGCAATGGCTGACAAGATGTTAAAACCAAAATTATCATTTTTCCAGTCCTTGGCATCAGAACTAGAACCGTTTCTTAGAGCATTCCAGTCAGATGCACCACTTGTGCCATTTTTATATGACTCTATAATCATGACATTAAGAACGATCATGCACAGATTTGTTAGAAAGGAAATCCTGGATAATGCTAAAAATCTGGCAAAGATTGATGTAACTAAATCGGAAAATTTAAAGTCCTATAAGGAAATTGACCTAGGGTATGGGACCAGGGAGGCTTTGAGAGATTCCCAACCTCTGAAGGACATTGATGTTATGGCATTCAGAAAAGAATGCCGGCAAGCCCTAGTTGCCGTATGCAATAAAATACAAGAGAACTCCCCTATAAAGTTTAAATTAACTAAAGGATTCTCTTTTTTGAATCCTCAAGTTACTCTTGAACCTGCATTGAGGGATGCCAGGATTTCCATTGTTCTGCAAGCCTTTGTAGAAAATAGGTGGCTGAAAGGGATTGAAGCTGATCAGTATCACAGGCAGTTCACTGAAATATGTAACAACATTGTTACCATTAATCTGCTTAAGACCTTTAATAAGAGTAAAGACCGCCTTGATACACTATGGTTAAAAGAGATCAAGCAGTCTACTGATAATTTCTCATCAGGCTTAGAAAGATTTAAAAAAATGATTTTCATCATATCTCATGGTAATGCGGCATTATAACGGGGCTTCTCAGTAAACAAAACGTGCTTAATTGAGAACCTCGGAGACGAGTCCCTTGTAGCTCAAAGGCAGATTTATGACTACATATCGAATGCTGGAGGAATAGAATCGTTAGAAATCAGTAAATCAATGCTCCAGTATTCGAAAAATGCTCGATCCCGTTACAGTGAGGCATTAGAGAAAAAGAAGAATGAAAAAACTGAAAAAGCAAATGAAATAAGAAGAAAAAGAGAGGCAACAGAAAAAATGAAAGAATTGACAGAGAAAAAAATGAAAATTTTAGAAGAAGCCCAACAAAGTGTGACTCTCATAGAAAAACAATTAGCAGAGTTAAAAAAATAAACTTTCATTGTTGAAAGGCATGTTGTAAATATTTTATATTTTGATTTTTGTTCTTCTCCTAGTCAGGTCAATATTTGATAGTTTATTGTTTTTTTGTTATTGTTAAAGTTATTGTTATATTTTATTTTAATTTTTTTACATGTATGTAAGTCGACCTTTTTTATGTTCAGTTACATTTATTACCATAGGTGCAAAGTCAACTCAATTTTTTAAATCTTTCAACTGGTGCATACTGAATAATATAATAACATTTTTTTATTTTTGTTTCTCTTCTAGTCAGGTCAATATTTGATGGTTTATTGTTTTTTTGTTATTGTTAAAAGTTATTGTTATATTTTTCTTTAATTTTTACATGTATGTAAGTCGATCTTTTTTATGTTCAGTTACATTTATTACCATAGGTGCAAAGTCAACACAATTTTTTAAATCTTTCAACTGGTTCATATTGAATAATATCATAATTTTTTATTTTTATTTTTGTTCCTCTTCTAGTCAGGTAAATATTTGATAATTTGTTGTTGTTGTTGTTAATGTTATATTCCTCTTTAATTTTTTACATGTAAATCAACTTGGTTTTAATTAACTAGTCATAAGATTTTATAGTGTTCAGTCACATTTATAGACTAAACCTTTTTATTAATCTTTCTACTTTTACATACCTAAATAATATAATAAATAATTATATTTTGGTTGCATTTCTTATGTCTAATTATTTGTTATAATAAACATAACAAAGTCAATTTGTACTGCAGTTCTTTGTTTGCTCTAGCCATTCATACTATTCTCTATACTATTTATTGTGGTAGTAATAAAGTAATAGATATTTCTAAAATATTGACTTTGTTATTACTAGAAGTGTTGTTATGCAACATGTAATTATGACTTATCAATTCATAACAATGGATAGTGTTTAGTCTTTTTACCATAAGAGCAACTAACTTATCTTTTTTAATATTTCGTTGGTAAATTACATAACTCAGTAATGTAATAGATTCATATGTTTTTTATAGCTTGTGTCTAATTATTTGTTATATTATAAAAAATCTAATTTGTACTGCAATTTGTCCTTTTTTCCTTTCATCCGTTTATATTATTTTCTATATTATTTACAGTGGTAAGTAATAGTAGTGGTAGATATTTCTAAAATATTTACATTGCCATTTACAGAAGGGTTGTTATGCTACATAACTAACAATATGACTTATTTAAACTCACTTTAGTTTATCTAAGTAACCCTATGTTTTCATGAATAGGTTAAATTGCCATGAATACGTTAAATTGCCGTGAATATCTTAAAAATTGCCGCAACCTGGAAAACCAACACAAGTCAGGGAAAAGTCAGGGAATTTTGAAAATCAGATCTTGTGGCCACCCTGAGCTTAGAAAATGCGTATACCAAATGTACACTTGAAATCTTAACCATTTTTTAAAGTTATCATTTATTTTTGAAAAACAAAATGTCCGACAGACAGAAAACTAAGCATTTCCAGGCCTATGTTTATAAAAACTTTTTGGATCACCCTGTAGTTTCAAAAGTGTAGAATCATAATAAGTATCGAATGTACCTGAAATTTAATCTTCTCAAATTACTTATTTTGAGTTCATTATCATTATTCAAATTGCCACTCTTCATTTAACGGTAATCATTAATGACCTGCACATTATCTAAGAGGATTCACCTATTTAGATGGGTTTGACGTCCCTCGTGGTCCCGAATCAAACATATTAGTACCACTTACATCACCTAAACAAAATACATGTAAACACATCACATACATTGAAACATTTCTTACAGTTTTGCCCTTTTTGGGTTGAAAACCCTATTAAAAAAACTTTCAAATTATTCACAACAGTATGAGGAAGCACTATATTGATTTCATTAGCAACTGCATATTTAAACCAGTAGTCAATAAACACATTTGTTCAATAAAGTCAGCGTTGATTCAGCTATTGTTGATTGTAATGCTGTTATCACTTAACAGGTATGGTATGATAAAACCTATCTAATCTGATAGACAGAATTCCACACAAGACAGCAATGAATGATTTACAGAATAATGTTAATATTTAAAGTGTTTATTATCAAAATGGTTTTATAACGTCATTGAGATAATTCTTTGAAGGCCATTGTTAGTGTATTGATGACACAAGTACGGTAGTGGATGTTTTATAATTAAAAATACATTAATGTCCAATTTAAAATATGTTAACGAAATTAGTTTTGTTGGATATATTTATTCTGTGTAAGTTAAAAGTGTTTGTGTTGCAATGTGTTCTTTGTGGCGTGATTTAACTCTGGATATTTAGGAAACAGTTTTTATGTATGTGTGTGGCCATTTTTAAAATCATAGCTCCATAATAATTTTGCCCAGTTTTTTTTTTTTTTTATATAATACAAATACATTGTTTATCTCTAGGGGTGTGCAGACTCTGGAGTTATGATGAGAAAAGACTTAATTTCTTTGATAAGATCACATTAATTTTGTTGTTGTATAGTACAGGTCAGCTTCAAAGAAGTATTATGCATGCTGGGGAAATAAGGGCAGTTAACTGTCAAGCAGATATACTTACCCCATTCCATCCTACACTAGAGTCATTTCAGTAGGCTATACAAACTCTTCATCTGTTTAAAATTAACCAATCGATTTGTTTTAAAAATCTGTATTTTTAATCTTTTAAACGTAAAATGTTTTATCAAAATTAACACAAACAGAAGTTTTCCAAATTACTGTTTTTTAAGAATGATTTTTGAGTTGAGAAAGAGAAGTTTTTTAGTAAAAATTGTAATTAAGAAAAAGGGAGAAGTATAAGTTATTGTTTACAAGTATTAAAAAGAATAGAATGTTCACAAGAGTGAATGTAAACAGCTTCTGTTGTCCACCATAGGAATAAGTTGAGAAGATAGAAGGGAGAGGAAATTGTAGGTTTTACAATAGTTTATTTAAATGAAGGACTTCACTAACAACCTTAACATTAAATTTTCAAAACCATTAACAGTGAATTACAACACTGCTAGGAAAATTACAGTTTAGGAAACAAATTTAATTGGTTAGGGTAACTGTACAATTAGTTAAAGTAAGGGGGGGAGGGAACCTTTGTTGTATTATAAAACGATTTCAGTTATCCCATATTATTAAATAAGCAATAAGTATTTGTTAGTACATTTTTCTCCTGAACAACTCTAAAGATTTTTTTTTTTTTAACTTTTAGCTCTAGGGTTTTTCTAAAACAAAAAATGTATTGGTCAAGGACTTATTTCTGGGAAAATTCATTGTCAATATTTTCCGACCAATAATTGCCTTTTACAGTAGAGTCCCGGTTATCCACCACAAACGGGCCGGTGGAAGGGCGGATAAGCTAAAATGGCGGATAATAGGGAGGGTTGAACAAATAATAGACGTTTTACACCATTAATACTTTTTATTGTAAATTTAATGAGTAAATACGATATTTTGCAGTAATACTATATAATAGAAAAGAAAAATAATTTAATACAATGATTTTTAATGAAATTACGAAATTGAATGACAATCTTTTTAGGATAAATACAGTAAAGGCACAATATAATACTGCACATAAAAAGTCCCGAAACTAATTACAGTTCGAATTAATTTAATGCAGAATTACCTGTACAAACAGAAAATTCAGATGGAAGAGTTCAGGATGAGTGGAAAAAACTAGTGATCTTTTTCTGCTGGCCTGAAGTATCCCGCTTCCTTGCTGCTAAGTCTCGCCATCTCTGGAGCATCATAATGTCGATAACTTTGACTTCCTCTTGCTGTTCAGCGTATTTAAGAGCCGCTTCAAAAGTTTTAACCCCTTCTTTATGTGTTACTTTATGGGGCTCAACAGTATCAGTTTCTTCAAAATCTTCAGCATCATCGCTGTTGACAAGTGTGACAATTTATTCGTCAGTAATTTTGTACTGGTCATCTCCAGAAAACCACTCTCCTACTTCAACCAAAGAAGCTTCCTCACATCCAGGGATACGTTGCATTAAGGGCAAAATATTCTCGTTGGTTTCATCTGGTTGGCTTTCATCGGCTTTTTCGTCCTCGCCCAACAGCTTGTTCCAAGATCTTGCAAATGTATCTGCCCCGACATTGCCCAAGCACTTGCAAGAATAGGCCACATCTTTCAAATTTATGGTTTTCAACCTCTTAATAAAGTCTTGGCCATCTTCAATTTCTTGTATGAGGGTTGAAAGAAGCATTCTTCGGTAATTCCTCTTAAGTGCTTCCAGAACACCTTGGTCCATTGGTTGACAAATCGCAGTCACGTTTGGAGGAAGAAACATAGACCTTATATCCCCATCTTTTAGTTCGTCTGCATCTGGGTGAGTTGTGGCATATCCATCTGTCTAGCCAGCCTACACTAGCAGTAAAATCTGCATCACCTTCTTTAAACTCTTTTTGAAACTGCAACGCCTTTTCTTTTAAGATAGGTCCCGAAATAGGCACTCCCTTATCCCTAAATTGGTCAAACCAAATGTACAAGGCCTCGCTAGTTTTCTCATAATCACTTTTTTCATAGTTTTTCTGTCTTTTAAGTCAATTTCGGTATTTCGTGAGGAACACCATTCTTGTAATTCTAAGCGTTTTTTCCTCCAATCCCCAACAGTGCGACGACCGACACCATAGTCATCAGCAACCTTCTGCAATGTTTCACCTTTATCCAGTCGTTTTAATGCGTTAAGTTTGTCTTGCATTGATAAAACAACCTTCTTTCTCTTTTTATTTTCCATTACAGTATCACTAATGTTATCAAGATTAAATAACACAACATAAACTACTGTACTTTCACCAAATCATACTCAAAAACTTAATGTTAACGAATAACCTCACTGCACGCACTAAACACCCAGAGAGACACAGTTGTTTACAAAACGAGTTCGTACGAGCGACTGACAGTAAGCGGGTCGGGCCAGTGGTAGTGGGGGAATTCTTATGGTACAGTCAGACACAGAGCACGTACAGTCACTAACACCCGCAAGCTATCACAGTCACGTACGCTCACTGACGCTTGCAAGTTATCGCAGACACGTACCGCTACAATCACTGACGCCTACAATTAAATTAAATAAGTGCCGCTGGTGTGGCGGATAACACGGAATGGTGGATAACCGAATGGCGAATAACCGGGTCTCTACTGTATTTTGTTATTGAGAAACGCCTAGAAAAATTTTCTCAAAACTTTGTCATTGGAGAGGTTTCCTATACTAAAAGAGATCATTAATTTTCTTGCTTTTCCTAGATACTAATGCCTGTTTTATAATACTAAATGAGCAATCTTTAAGAAATACACTGGTCAAAGTCTTATTTTTTAAATATTAACTTTTCCGTTTTTTCTACCAATAATTGCTTTTTATATTATTCGATTTTTATAAACGCCTAGAGTAGTTTTCTCAAAACTTTGTCAAATGGAGGTTTTCCTATAAGAAAATAAACTTCTTGACTCACTCGTAATATAGCCTAGAAATAAATAATTATTGAAAAATAATGTACAAAATAATCTGCAAATAGAAATTAATAATGAAAATATTCTTCAGACAGTCAACTTTGATTTCGACATAACATTTTAATTAAAAATTTTTAAAGTGAAATGCAATTTTTTATGTACTGTTTGTTGGTCTATATTTTCAGTTAGAAGATTATTATTTTACGTTAGGGACTTTATAAAAAGAAAACTCCTATAACAAAATCAGTTTTTGATTTTTTAATTATTATTTATTGAAATTCAGTAACCGAGGGATGCTCAGTCTCCCAGTACTATTTCTAAAAACAGCAATAACTTTGAACTACTTTTTCCTATTCCAAGCCAACTTTTTCCAATTTTTAATTATTGTTTTCAGATTCTCTAACCCTTAAGTCAACTTGGTTTGGGTTTAGGATTACTTATTAAAAGATTTACCGAAATTGTACCCACAATTCGGTTTAGTTGTGCTAATAGGCTAAATGAAGCTAATTGTAGAGTAAGGTTAGCTAGTGCCCTGATTTGCCCAATGGTTCAGTCAGCCTTTGACTAATTTAAATTAATTAATAACTGAAAATACTTCATAAGGAATTACTAACGTTAGATAGTAGGATTAAGTGCAGTTAGACACAAGGTTGGCGTTTGATCAATTTGTATATTAATAATATTAACCTTTTGAACCCCAAGTTACTTTCTAAAAAAATTTAAATTATTGTCATATTTTATAATCTGTTTTTATGTATGCAATTCAAATGTTCTATTTTCATATTGCATCTAAATTTATTTGCTAATAGATGTTAAAATTGCCTACTTCACACATATAATAAGCCTACTACTGAAAATGCTGGGACTTAGGTTTATGAATTCACTATTAAAGATTTCACTTTCAAGGTTTACTAAATTATTTTTCAAGACATTGTCTTTTTCTGAATTAGTATCACTATCAACAATATCACTAAAACCACCTCAATCCACTTATTTTACTACAACAAAATGCTTCTATTCAGTGTGGCACTACTATTACATCTAAAATATATTGAGCACTGCTAAAAAGTAAACCCAAACTGCAACTATGACTATACAGTGTTGCCATGTTTACAAATGCACTAAAACCTCATTTTTCTGTTTTTGATCTGACCAATACCGTCCCGGATAAACGGAATTCCGGATAAACCAAATATCATGGGGGTTTTACAAAAAACTTATGTTTTTATTAATCATTTATTGAAACATACAATAATAACTACTGGTAAGTATAGAAAAATTTGTTCAATTATTGCAAGAAATAAGACAAAGAAAATTTAAACTGTTTCCTGTTTTTTAAAGAAATTGGTAATGTTCTTCTGCTTCACTGCAGAAGTTCTCTTTTTAGCAGACCGGTCTCGAAGCTGTTTTGTTAGCAACAGCTGTGCCGGGTTATTGTCATCTTGACGCTCCAAATAAGTCAACAGTTGGTCGAACATTGATGCCGCCTCGTTGTGATTTATTGTTGCGTCCAATGCCGGGTCGTCTGCCTTCAACAACCTTCTTCCTTTTACTGTCTGATATTTTAATTTTGAACACAATTAAGTCACTGCACAATTATTATTAATAATGAATTGAGATTTAAAAAGTCAATCCACTAGGCAACAATATTGTTTACTCTTACTGAACACAAGAATGATCTTAGGATAATATAGCAGAAGCAAACAAACAAGTGGCACTGATTGACGGGCACGTCTAACTCACAGTAACGACGTGAGTACTCAGTCAGTCCCGCCAAAACTGTCACTCTTGTGACAAAATTTTCTAAGGACCATTGTGGATAAACCGGAGTTCCGGATAAACAATTACTGGATAAACGAGGTTTTAGTGTAAAACAGATGTATCGATTTTTCAAAGCTCACAGTTCACATAAAATTATAATGCAAAACTAAGATTTGTATAAAATCTTGTTGAACAAAAAATCATTGGTTACCAAGTTGTTAGGACATTAAGAAAAATAAATATACAATTAATTATATTGATAGGGAGAAACTAAAAAAGATGTTGCGCTACTAATCGCTCCATCTGAATGAAGCCGCCAAAGCCGGAATCTGTAGCCTAAATGGATCTTTAGATTCACTGAGATTCTATGGATCGTTTACTCTAGAATTTGTGGAGACACATAGTCAGTGTCACAGGTCGTCATACTACGAATAACGTTATTCAATAATGATATAGAAGTTGTCTTCATATCATCATTCGTGCACAATTTTAAAAGACTGAACATGAAACACTTTGATTTTTTGTTCGTTGGAAAATCATCGTAATTAATAAATTTTTCAATAAAAAGTTTGACATAACATATTTATTATTCAGTCAGTCACGTGATAATTTGCTCAACTTTCTAATAATGATGTTTCGGTGCCATTACATCATCACCACTTAAATTACCACTGCGAAAAGTACATTCAAACAAAATTATCAATATGACATGATGACGTACATTTTACACAAACTTTACAATCTTTCGTTATCCTATTTAGATGGTTGATAATCGTGTCTTACAGGTAATGGGGATAGAATGTCATTAGACTGTTTAAAATTTCATCTAGTTTACTTTTCAATTCTTTGTAAATTTTGTAGTCTTTTGTATTGTTCATTAACGTACGTCTACATTTTCTGCGTATTTGTGAGGCTTCTACTGTATGTTGTTTTCATTAAGTTGCTAGAAATAAGAAGACGGGCAGAGTTGGAATTGGAACTATATAGTAGTATGTAATATTTAATTGTAATCGGTGCATTTAATTTTATAAGTACAAATTGTTTATCGTTTCGTGTGTTGGCTTTAGTTTACACATTCTATATAAATTGTTGGTGGAATAAAAAAATACTAATCATCATGTATTAAAAATATAATTTTAGGACATTGGGTAGTAAATTGTTGTATTTGGTAAAAATATATTTATTTGCGACTGCATCTCTGTATATTATCCTCTTTTTAAAAAGTAATTAACATATTGGCCAACAGAATTAACATGTTGTAAAGTGAAAATAAGGCATTACGAAACATAGTTTTGTAGGTTAAAAATATGATCCTACTACTCCTGTACTATTAAATGTGCATTGTTTTCATATTTTTGTTCTTGAAAGCTGTCTAACAAATTTCATGAATTTTTTATACTTTTGATTATGAGAAATTCCTTAGTACAGGTACTATCTTTAGGACAAATAATTTAAGAGCAGTATTTGTCTTTAAACGAGCAAAATTTATCCATTTAAAGTACAGCGCAGCTGAGGTATGATTTTCAGTATCAACACAATAATCATATTATAATGTTTTTTCTAACAACTCTTACTATCAAGAGAGGTTATGATTATTGTTACCAAAGCAACATATAAGTACAAATGTTAGTTGAATATTTCTAATTTAGGTTAGATTTCGTAATATCTACAAAAATATTTTAGTTTGCAATACCAAAATATCAAAAATCCAGAGGGAAACGTACAGTAAACTGGTGAAATCAATAAAAACGTGGTCAAAGATGTGAAAAAAGCCATCTACTGTATTATCAAATGAAAAACTAAAGTCCAAATTAAAAAAATACAAAATGATAAAAAGACATAGTGTACATAGACGTGTAGGCTACAGTACACGTTCTAGATAAAAAATGATTACTGAAAGAAGTGCTTCCTGTTTAACAGAACTCACTCACTTGTGCGTATCTATTTTTACAATACTGGTTTTAACTGTTTACACTGCACATTGCCATAACACAGTGAGTATGAGTTTTATTGAACAACGTGACATTTAGTGAAAAAGCATTAACAAAATTGTATTGATGATTAGCAAAGTGTTCAAATAAAAATAAAATAGAAATAAAAAATGATAAAAAGACTTACATAGGCTACAGTACATGTTCCAGTAAAAAAATATTTTTTGAAGAAGTTCATAAGTGTTTTTTGTTTAACGGAACCCACTCGCTTGAAAACTAAACAAACGATATGCATTATGACACACGCAGCGTTTTAAGAGCGAGGGTTTACTTGATACTGAATGAAACTACTGTATTCACAAAAACTAAAGGAGAAGTGTGAGAGGGGGTAAGCTGGGTAGGGTAGAAGTTAGACACAATAAAAAGTCGGGTATAAGCAGGAAGCAGGTGCAAGATAAGGAGTGATGACATCACCGTCATGTAAACAATAATCACACAATCACAGGCGTTTGTCTAGTCTTACTATGCTACTAAGTGTATCTGACTACCCGATTAATATTATTGTTTATTCAAGTCATTTGTTTGATTGTTTATTTAGTTCATTATTTATAAATAATTTTATTATGTTATTTATTTAGAAAATCTATTATTCTCTTGAATAAACAGTACTTCTTAATAGATTTTTATATTGACAAATAAACTATCAACCCGCTTATTAAGTTTAGTAGATATTTTATTTAAAGAAATACAACAAATGAAAAAACAGTACATTTAGTAACACATACAAGAATTGAATTGTGCTGCAAGCCAAGCAATAACAAAGAATAATGAAAACATGTGTAGGCCTATGTATATTTAAATAAAGTAGCAGTGTTCATGTAGTGTTTTTATTCCACCACTTCCTCCAAAACAGTACATGCTAGACTTTAGCTGATAATTTCAGAACGCCAATACTGGAATCTAAGATAGATGAATCTATTTTTATCTAATGGCTTGGTAAATAAGTCTGCAAACTGCTTTCGTCCATCAATATGTTCCAACTTCAGCTCTCCATTTAAATATTTTTCTCGTACATAGAAGTATCTGATGTCAATATGTTTTGATCTTTTATGATATTCAGGGTTCTTTGCAAATTTTATCGTACTTGCATTATCCACATAAAGTGTTGGAAGTTGATTAAAACACAATAGTTCTGTTAATAATCGTTTGATCCATATTAATTCTTTTGCTCCTTCACTTGCAGCTATTAATTCAGCTTCAGTAGTTGAGAGAGAAACTGTTCTTTGAAGTTGACTAGTCCAGGAAATTGCTCCTCCAGCTAATACTACAACAACTCCAGTTGTTGATCTATGTGATGAGGTATCACCACCAAAATCAGCATCACTGTATATTCTTAGGGATTTTCCATCATTTTCGTACCTTATGCAATACCCACTAGTTCCTTTCAAATATTTAAAAATACGTTTCACATTACTCCAATCTTTTTCAGTAGGATTTTCCATTGCACGTGCCGTTTTGTTAACACTGAAAGCAATGTCTGGACGAGTTGCAGCAGTAAGATACATAAGGCTTCCCAACTGCTTCACGATAAGGAACTTTTCCTTTTACATTTGGACTATCTTCCACTTCTTCTTTACCGATGGGAGTTGATATTGCGTTGGCCTCATACATCCCAAAACATCTGAATATTTTATTTGTATATTCTTCTTGATTAATACTGATTGATCCATCACCATCATATTTAATCTGCATACCTAGAAAGTTTTCCAAAGAGCCAGTAGTAATTTTAAATTCAGTCTGTAAAAGTTTCAAAAAACTTTTGATTTCTTGTTCACCAGTTCCATCATCAACGTAAATAGCAGCATATAGAGTTTTTTCTTGATTAATTCGATAAAAAACACAAGGATCAGCTGTACTAATTTTAAAACCTGTTTTTTTCATAAATTCCATAAAGCGCTTATTCCAACAACGTGGAGCTTGCTTTAGACCATAGAGACTCTTTTTCAATAGGCATACTCGGTCGGTCCCATCTTCAAATCCTTCAGGCTGTTCTAAATAGACTTCCTCCTGCAGCATACCATACAAAAAGGCTGTTTTAACGTCAAACTGCTTCATTTTCATTCCTTTTATTGCAACAATAGCCAAAAGTGTTCTTATGGAGTCATAGCGAGCGACTGGACTAAAAGTTTCATCATAGTCAATTCCGTATTTTTGTACATAGCCTTTTGCTACTAATCGTGCTTTGTATCGACTTTCTCCATTTATTGGAGGCTTTACTCTAAAAACCCAACGATTTTTAATTACATTTACATTATCAGGTCGCTGTACAAGGTCCCTGGTTTCATTTTCCTGTAGAGACTCTATTTCATCATTCATTGCCTTTTTCCATTTTTCCTTTTGACGAGTTTTCATGGCTTCGTTGTACGACTTTGGATTGTCATCATCATTTTCTTTTGGTAATTCTGATAACATCACGAAATCACCTGTGTTCATCCAATCTGGTTGTTTTCTATCACGAGAACTTTGTCGTATTTCATTGACTGTTTCTTCTGAACAATTTTTGACTTCATTGTTATCATTTATATCAATCTCTTCATTGACATTTTTATCCAGATAATTATTATCTTTGTACAGTATATTGAATTGATTTTCAATTACAGTTTCTTTGTCTTTTTCGTCTATATGACTAACTTCTACATTTTGTTGTATATTGCACACATTTTCAGTCTTAAACAATACATCATGACTACAAATTATCTTTCTTTTCGATGGAATCCATACTCTATACCCATCTTTGTCATTAACATATCCAACCATATGTCCAAAAACTGATTTATTATCAAACTTTAATCTAAATTGCTTTGGAATATGTACATAACAACCAGTACCAAATACTTTTAGATGATTTAGTTTTTCAACCTCTCTTTTATACCAGAGTTCATGTGGAAACTTATTTGCGACTTTAGTTTTTCCTGTGCGATTTAAAATGTATACTGCAGTATTACATGCTTCTGCCCATAAGAATTGTGGCAGCTTGCTTGCACTAAGCATAGATCGAGCAGCTTCTACTATAGTCCTATTTTCTCGTTCCGCTGTGCCATTTTGGTGAGGAGTGTAAGGCGGTGAGATGGTGTGATCAATCCCTCTTCAACTTAACAGATTAACAACTTCTTTATTTATAAATTCACCTCCACCATTGCATCGCAATTTTCTGACTTTATGTCCATTTGTTGCAGCTTCATTTAGAAATTGTTCAAGAGCTTTACTTACTTCATTCTTATTTTTCAGAAAAAATATTCTTCTATATTTACTGTAGTCATCTTTAAAGCATAATATCGCGATCCACCTAAAGATGTTGTTTTCATTGGTCCATTAACATCAGCATGAATTAATTCTGCCGTTTCTTCAGATTGACTAGGTCTCTTTTTGAAAGGTAGGCGGTGCATTTTTCCCAAAGCGCATCCATAACAAAGATCTTCTTTTTCATCAGTAATATCTATGTTCATACGTCGTAGTATTTGCTTAACCTTAATTTTTATTCTGATGAACAAAACGTTCATGATACAGCTGTAGAGTATCATTTTCTTTCGAAAGATTCACTTGTGCAGCAGATGTTAAGTTTACCGTATGCATGTTCAAGATATACAATTAATTGCTTAAATACAGTACCCTGTTGCAACTAGTTTTTGGTTTTCTTTTTTAACTATTTTAACTGTTTCTTCATCTAATATTGTTTTGAAACCCTTATCATAATAGAGATAAGCTGCTTTCACTGAGAATAGATTAATACTCGCATCAGGTACATACCAAACATTTTCTAACCTTGCATTTTCCCATTCATTGTTGATATATACTTTAACATTTACAGTACCATGACCATATGCTAACATTACAGCATCTTTTTTACCAAGACATATTTTCTTAGGAGTACAAAACTTGGTAAATGATACGAAATGATGTTTATTAGGAGTAATGTGCTTTGAAGCACCACTATCACAGCACCAGTAATCAGCTGCAATGATATTTTCACAATTAGCCTTCAAAATATAGGCTATAAAAGCAGTAGTTTTACCATTGAATTCAGTTTTAGGCTTTTCATTACAATTTTGACTCATTTTGAAAGTTTTTGAGCGACATTCTGCTGCCCAGTGACCAGTTTTTCCACATTTGTTGCAGGGAAATTTTTGTTTTGCACTAGCAAGTTTTTCGGAACTCACATTCTTTTTAAAACCTGATTTATTTTTGAATTTAGTGTCTTTTGTCATAAAAGCCATTTTATTTACTTCAGTTTTATTTGATAATTCACGTGCTTCGATAGAACAAAGTTTTTCAATAAGTAGATTTAATTTCTGTTGATCCGTAGGGATTGTATCCCACAAGTCTTTAAAATTATTGTACTCTCTTCCTAAGGTTGACAATATTCTTCCGTTCAATATCCTTTCAGATAACTTGTTTTCATTATGATTTTCTAATTCAGTATTTAAATCGACGAATAATTTCTGCAGTTTAGCTACATGAACAGTAATATCTTCTTTGTCATCCCGTTTAGCTTGAAAAAATGATTCAATTAACATATTCAAACGTTGAGTACTACTACGTTCAAAACGAGCACATGGCTTATCCCATATATCTGCTGCATGAGCACAGGTTAATAGCCTACTAATTCTGCTATCGTTTTGTTCAGTGCACTTGCAATGATACTTGCTGCTTTTGCATCATTCTGCATCCATATTTGTAATTCTTTTTTTGTTCAGAAGTTTCATTTGTTACTAAAAGTACAGGACATTTCGATTCGCCATTAACAATACTTTCAAGGTTATACGCACGAAATACCATGTTCATGTGCCATTTCCATTTTGCCCAGTCTTCAAGACCTTCTAACTTATCGACTTGTATTTTTAACTCATTGTTCGACATTTTATCTACTACTTTTTCTTGTCTAACCTAAAAGTACATTCAATAACTTTATTTAATATTTTGTAAGTCTTTGTCAATATTGCGTGAGAAAATTCAACTCTGCGTGGACTGGGCCCACAACCTAATAGATTTTTATATTGACAAATAAACTATCAACCCGCTTATTAAGTTTAGTAGATATTTTATTTAATAAAGAAATACAACAAATGAAAAAACAGTACATTTAGTAACACATACAAGAATTGAATTGTGCTGCAAGCCAAGCAATAACAAATAATAATCAAAACGTATGTAGGCCTATGTATATTTAAATAAAGGTAGCAGTGTCCATGTAGTGTTTTTATTCCAACACTTGTAACCGGTCAAAATACCTTAAAATTTTAAAAGTCCTAATCCTATTGATGATTGGCAAAGCATTGGAATTACTGTATTATACAGTACTGTATTTATTAATGATTATAAACGGTGCTTTTTATTTGCCGGAACCATTTTTGACGAAACATTATGTAACTAATATAAGTACAGTACAGTAGATTTGGCGCTGTATGCGAATTTCACTTTGCGCGGTTACTTTAACGCATGTGTCTACCGCAAACTGTACTTTTTACTTTCTCCACCCTATACGTAGTATATGGAGAAAGTATTGTTTTCGTAAAAATGTTCGAATTTGAATTTTCAGTTGAATTATCTGTTTTGGTGCTCCCAGAACCCCAAAAAGTTGTTTAGTGCAATTATCTGTGTTGGTGCTCCCTGAACCCAAAAATATTTTTAGTGGAATTTTTTGTTTTGGTCCTCCCTGAACCCAAAAAAGTGTTTTTAACGTGGTGTCTGTCTGTCAGTGTGTCAGTATGTATACACGACCAGAGAGGACACTATTGGTCCGATTTTCATGAAATTTGGTATGTAGGTACTAAACCCTAATATCTCCAGGCGTTTTTTTCATTTTTTGGAATTTTTAATTTTTAAGGGTAATTTACCCCTAAAAACCCATAAAAAACGACAAAAATGCAAATTTCTCAAAAACGGCTCTAACGATTTTGATAAAATTTTCAGTATTTATAGTGCTTATGATGCCAAACAAAATGACACCACCCGCTTTTATCAAAACTTCGGCGTTTTATAATGATGGGGAAATGTTAAAAAATAAACAAGTTTATGTTGTCAATCTAGCATCGCGGCGACGGCCGCACGAGGTAGCACAACTGTAGCGAGCACGGCCACTAATTCAAAGGTCGTGCGATCGAATCCCGCCTGGTACAATAATTTTTTTATACGATTGACGTAGGTAGAATATTATTTTTTTCTTTTGTTCTAAGAAGTAGTAAATAAATGATTAAAAACAATATTATTTTGACTACAGTAAGTTGGGAGAAAGTTTGTGTCAGTTAACTGATACCGTTTATTTTTTTCCTACCTCGGTTAACCCGGTACTCGATTAATTGGGGCTCGGATAACCGCGGCTCTACTGTATATCTAAGTTTATGGAACAGTATTAATTTGTAAAAGAGCAATTTTATAATGTTTTTATTTATTGTTTATACCATTAAATGATGCTTTGTTAAAATATCTTGGTTTGCCAGATACTGGATTTTATTAAAACTGTAAAATTAAACAGACACCACAAGTTATACAACACAATCAATAATTAGAAGTAACAATATATTATTATCTTTAAAAGTTTATAGCTTTGTTTGTAACGATTAAATATATTTTAATTCTTTTCTGACAACTAATTAATTTGTATTTCTTTGTAATTAGGTTTCTCTGGTTTTAACTGTGAAAACGATGACGATGAATGTAACAAGCAGGCAAATATCTGCGGTCCCAAAGCAAAATGTATTAACACTATCGGAAGCTATTTTTGCGAGTGCGATGCAAACATGTGTGGAACAAATTGTAACTTTGTCGATCCTTGCAACAAGGTTAGTTTCATTTTTATTATGATACATTGAATACAGAGTAGACTATAAGTTAGTTGGCAAAAATATGTAAATGTCAGTGACTTATTTATTTACAAAGACAATTCTTCAAAAATTTTAATTACATAAACAAAACTACAGTGTGTTGTAGGTTAATCTCAAATGTTATCATTTTCTCCAAGACAAAGTTAACATTTTGAAATAAGGATACTCAATTTTGTATTTAGACATTCACCATAGTTTGTGTATAAAGAAAATAATGCATGACGTTTCAAGAGTATAAATCAACCCTCGTTGTCAAGTAAAAAAGTAAGACACAAATAAATTAAAAAGAAAACATAAACCTAGAGGACTAGGCCTCTATTTTAGATGTCCAACGACACATGTTATCAAGTGAAAAACTAAGACATATATAAATTAAAAAGAAAACAAACCTAGATTACTAGGCCTCTATGTTAGATGTCCAACCTTGCATATGTTATCTAGTGAAAAACTAAGACAAATATAAATTAAAAGGAAAACATAAACCTAGAGGACTAGGGGCCTCTATGTTGGATGTCCAACCTCACATGTTATCTAGTGAAAAACTAAGACATTATATAAATTAAAAAG
>JAGFPH010007147.1:47448-68876 GCA_018207615.1 Philaenus spumarius | reverse complement strand
TACTAAAAAATATACTCTATAACTTATTTGTCTACTGTAAGAAATTTCGTTACAATGAAATTTATATTTAGTGATAATCTTAAACTTTTATCATAACTACTTAAGTATTGTAATATTAACATATGGTATAACACTGTACTAATTATTTGATAGTAGTGTAGGCCTACAATATAAAATATAATTTCTACTGTGTCTCTTTTCTTAGTTAATTGTTATAATCGATATATATTGCATGTTCAAATTTACTTAAGTGAATTGAACGCGAATTCCAAATACAAGTGTAGTACTGAATTGTACGACTGTTGATTAAATGCAAGTCTAATTGTTTGTCACATATTACAAACAAGCTGGTAATTTAATTTACCCCTTGGCAGAGTCTCTACAATAGCTTGTGTTGGCAATAAAGGTGTTTGTAGTGAATTGACATTCTGCTATTACAATACTGGTGTATTAAAATAAATGATTTACGTACTTATTCACTTATTTTTACTCATATCATAATATTCACACGGAAAAATATATAGGCAGTGTTTTTAAAAATATATCTTTTAGAAGTAATACAAATAAACTTGTTAGTAAATTGGTTATTGGATTTGAAGTACAATTATAAATACATATCCCCCAAATAAACAAAATTTAGTTGTATGTTTATGTCTAACATCTTGGTTATGTAGGCCTGGTCCGCTATGTTAATATTTTCTATTTAAGCAATAAAGAGTGTAAACGAAATGATTTTAGGAGACTAAGTCTGATAGACATACTTTTAAAAACCCTTAGTTAGGTTACAAATATAGAAAGAATTTGAATACAAATTAGCTTTAAGGATGAAATGAATGTAAATAAAAACTCCTGGGACAAAATTTCACAGTTATTTTTATTATTTTATTGTTTTTTGACCTGAAAGTATAACAAAACCAATTCCAGACCTCTAACTCTCTTAGTTTTTGAGATAACTGGTGTTAAACCAAACACTTTTGGGAATTTTAATTGTCTTAAGTGCAACAACTTGAATAAGATTCTTTTAAAAGGATTCAATTTGTGAGTTAACCTTGTAGAACTTTTAACTCTTGATAAAATTGATAGAAAATAAGTCAACAGTTTAAAAATAAACGATTTTTATTAAAATCAGAACATAATGAAAATAACATTCTAAGTACAGTGTTAGTAAAAAACAAATTATACATAACTTTCAATTTGCAATTTAATTGTACTACTAACTAAATTGATACACATTTAAGTATTAGAGTTATAAAAAACCCCGAATACACTATGCCACAGTAGCTGTTACATAATGACAAATTTCAACATTAAATTCAATGAATTTTTTGCTAACTGGTTTTTTAGTAGCTTGTGTTGCTTGTCTTAATACATGTTTTACTTCTTTTATAAGGGCGTTGATATTTAAAATACACCTCACTTTTCGTCCAACCCCATAAGCAATAGTCCAAAGGCGTGGGGTCTGGAGACCGTGGGACACTCTGTATATGAATAAATTTTCAATTGATAAAGTTGGTTGATATTATTTATGCTCTGTAAACTTCGTGGATTAATTTCTGTATAAAAAAATAATGGTAAATGTACTAACAAATTTAAAAATTTATTTACGACTTTTCATAGTAATTTAAAATCGTTATTTAGAAAATAAAACTAGTCTCATTTAACAATAAACTCACACGCTGGACTATAATACAGGAAATTAATATTGAACACTATTCAATTTAAACATTACAGACTCTAACAACAGATACAGTAGACTGAATTATAAATATGAGGAAACATAATTAATTACACACCAGCGACTGTTTCCATTTCACTTGACGTGAGACATATTTTTTACCAGAATAATAAACAAATCTAATAATGTGTTTAATGCTGCTTGAAATTATGTCCTACTGAAACTTTTTATCTTCTGATGCTACATGTTTTATAGTTTTAAGTAGCACATATTTATGAAGTTATTTATTTATACAGGGTGTCCACGTGTTCAGCTTCGACCTACCGAAACTTTACGGGGTTATTTTGTCAGCTGAAAACAAGCAAATAATACAACACGACATGTTTAGTTTAACTCTATCTGTTTTTTGTTTCTGTCAGGCTGTATGTGATTTTTACTTTCTCCCCCTATACGTAGTAGGACTATTTGGAGAAAATATTGTTTTCGTCCAAATTTCCGAATTTGAATTTTTAGTGGAATTATCTGTTTTTGTGCTCCCTGAACCCCAAAAAAATTTTTAGTGGAATTATCTGTGTTGATGCTCCCTGAAACCAAAAATATTTTTAGTGGAATTATTTGTTTTGGTGCGCCCTCAACCCAAAAATGTGTTTTTTTGTGATCTCTGCGTGTGTGTCTGTTAGGATGTGTACAGAGCTGGAGACCATACCAACTGTCCGATTTTGATGAAATTTAGTATGTAGGTGTAGTTCTGCAATATCTCCTGGTGTTTTTTCGTTTTTTCAAATTTTAGATTTTTAAGGCGTTTTACCCCCCAAAAATGGCCAAAAAACTAAAAAAATCTAAATTTCTCAAAAACGGCTCTAACGATTTTGATAAAAATGTTCTTATTTGTAGCACTTAATGTACCCTACCATATTCAAAAAACCGCATCTTTCTAAAAATTATCGTTTAGGTAATAATAATCATAACGGAATTTTGGGGGGTTTTGACCAAAAATGGGTTGGTTTTTCAAAAAAATGTGAAAACATTTTTTCGTGCATCTATACAGGATTAAGTGCCATGTTTGGTGCAAATTTGTTCGAGATAGTTTTAATAATAATATATATTAGTTGCTCTCCTATTTTAATGTGTCCCCCCCCCCCTCCTATTTTAATACAATTTTGAATCACAGTGAATCTGTTTAATAATTTAATATGTTTGTGAGAAAGTATATGCCAGTTCCTGGTACTGTTTATTACAAATATTACGATATCTGAGAAACGGTTCAAGATTTAATCATGAAACAGGGTATGAATATTGGATCTCGACGTGGTGCATTTTATTTTAAACCATTTTCCCTGAAACAATCCGTTTAAAAAATGGCGGCAGTTTAAAATATGCAATGTTAAATATTATGGAAAACTGAAAATTGTACAAACAAATTTAAGTCACAAAATTTGTTGAATGTTTTTAGAAAAATCTAATGGCATATTGTTTTTAATAATTGGGTCGTAAACAACGGAGAAATCTAAAATGTATTAATCGAATGAAGGTTTATCGGTTGGTCATTAAATAGTAATAAATAGTTGAAAATAGATATAATAATCAGCTGTTTTATTAATAAATACAACAGTTTCAGGCAGTCGAAGCTGGACACCCAATTTTTGCACATGTACTGACATTATTACTGATAATATAAAGAAACGTCATCACATCTCCAATAAGTAGATTTGTTATAAGAACCTTTGCAACATATTTCGATAACCGACTACAGATTTCGAGTGGATAACCTTCAACTATTAGATATAAATACACAAATATAAGCAATCGTTATTGTTTCTGAGAAATTATTACCAACCTTTATCAAATAAAATTCTTAGAACATTAATTTCTTCAGCTAATTTAGACAGATGTACTTTTCTTAGAAGAAAACACAATGTATTACGGTAGACATACATACATTGCTTCTGGGAAAGTATGATATCATTCGATAGATTTTGAGAATGATTGCCTTTTAACAATAATTTAAGATTTTTAATATTATTGTTGCGTTTATAAATGTAAGCCTATTACAAAGTATTCATTGTTGAGATTGTTTAAGTTATATATTTACAATTATTTATTAACCCTATAAGCTTCAGGCGACGAGAATTCTCGTCGATTGCGTTCGGCTACATACCGGCATTCGAGTGGCAGGCGACGAGAATTCTGGTCGATTGCGTTCGGCTACATACCGGCATTCGAGTGGCAGGCGACGAGAATTCTGGTCGATTGCGTTCGGCTACATACCGACATTCGAGTGGTAGGCGACGAGAATTCAGGTCGATAGGTTTAAATCAAAATTAGTGATTTAAAAATAATCGTAAATATGTGATATTATGTATCACCGTACTCAGGACATTCTGACAATTAATTTGGTATATTGTTTATTACACTATGACTTATCTTGCAAAAAATACACAAAAGTTCAAAACATGACAAAAGTGTTAGTCTGTCTCGTGACAGCAAAAAATAAACGGAGTTTTTGTCTTATCTAATCATAGACTAAATATTGTCTGACGAACAAGTTACTTATGTCATTGCGTAGATCGAGACCTGATCTTTCCAGTCATATTTTTTTTAGAATCAGGTCTAGTAATTTGGTTAAGATATGGATTTGTATTTCCATCTATGTGTTTGACTATGTTTTGATAGTATAAAACAGGCATTAGGGTTTTGATGTTTATCTATGACTAATATTGGTGAATTAGTTATCTATTCGTAGAAAATTCTCGTACAAAGAAATGTAAGTTTGACAGCTGATGGTAGAAATTATTTGTAAACACATCTGCTTTGAAAAGAACGTTTTTGTTATTATCCTAGTGTCACCTTTGTATTGTGCCCTACGTCCTGAGTGAGTGTATAGTGATTTTTTTTTTATTTCTGTGAGTTACTTTTAGTTATATTGAATGAGTGAGTTTTGTAATAGTGAGTGAAGTATTTAATTTAATTATATTGCAATTATAAGTAGTTGCAATATAATTAAATATTGTTTGAAAAAGGCCAATTTTGTTTGAAAAAGAATATTGTAAACAATGATTTCCTATTCATTATTATAGATCATTTTTATAAATGCTGGTATAAATAATAAGCAGTGTTATAAAGTACTTTCTGTACATTTTATACATTTTTTATTATTATTTACATTACATAGACCTATTTTATAAAATTCCATTTTTCTAAATTAAATGTATATACAGTATATAGGCTTAGGCTATATTGAATTTTAGCAATCTCCTCATTTGTTACTTTCTCCACCCTATACGTAGTATATGGAGAAAGTATTGTTTTCGTAAAAATGTTCGAATTTGAATTTTCAGTTGAATTATCTGTTTTGGTGCTCCCAAAACCCCAAAAAATTGTTTAGTGCAATTATCTGTGTTGGTGCTCCCTGAACCCAAAAATATTTTTAGTGGAATTTTTTGTTTTGTTGCTCCCTGAACCCACAAAAGGGTTTTTACAGTGGTGTCTGTCTGTCAGTCTGTCTGTATGTATTGGTCCGATTTTCATGAAATTTGGTATGTAGGTACTAAACCCTAATATCTCCAGGCGTTTTTTTCATTTTTTGGAATTTTTAATTTTTAAGTGTAATTTACCCCTAAAAGCCCATAAAAAACGACAAAAAAACTAATTTCTCAAAAACGGCTCTAACGATTTTGATCAAATTTTCAGTATTTATAGTGCTTAAGATGTCAAACAAAATGACACCACCCGCTTTTATCAAAACTTTGGCGTTTTATAATTATGGGGAAATGTTTAAAAATAAACAAGTTTGTGTTGTCAATCTAGCATCGCGGCGGCGGCCGCACGGGGTAGCACCACGGTAGCGAGCATGGCCAGTAATTCAAAGGTCGCGCGATCGAATCCCGCCTGGGACAATAATTTTTTTATACGATTGATGTAGGTAGAATATTATTTTTTTGTTTTTTTCTAAAAAGTAGTAAAAAATAAAATGATTAAAAACAATATTATTTTGACTACAGTAAGTTGGGAGAAAGTTTGTGTCAGTTAACTGATACCGTTTATTATTATTTTACATCCAACAAATTTTTTTTATGAAGTAAACGATTTTTATTGTTTAATGTAAATAAAGTTTTTTCTACAAATTGTATATTTTAGTTTTATATTAAAATAATGTTTAGTATTTTTCCGAAACCCTTACTTTTGAAAATTTGGTTTACAAATTTATTTATTTTTCCGTTCAAAAGGCACAAAAGTTGGAGAAAAATAAAAAAAAATATTTTATCCATAAAGCAATGTTTTTCATACTTTCTTAAATAAGAAAATCTATAATAGTTAAACTTTACTTTATTATGCTACATTCTATAGCGTTTTCAATATATATAGGCCTAGGTATTTTTTTGCAATATTCTCATTTTCATTATTTTCCCCCAAAATATATATTTGTTATTTATTTAATATATTTGTCTTTATTGCTTCATTTAACTAGTGATTTTCAATATTTATTTTTAATTTTGTATTTTTAATAATTTTTTTTGTATTTTCCAAGAGCCCTACTTTTGGAACTTTTGTTTACCACTTTAGTTTTTTTAGTTCAAAACGCAAATTATGTACAAAAAACTTCAAAAAAATATTGTATCTATACAAAAATGTTCTCCATACTTTCCTGAACAATAAAATGTACAATAGTGTACACTTCACTTGAACAGGATATATTTTATAGATGTTAAGTGATAAAGAGTACAAGCATTAAAAAAGTGTCTGACGATTAGATATCTAGCAGAAATTGGCCAGACGCTTATAGGGTTATTATAATGAACCCATAATATTTTTTTAACACTATTGTAATTCATTTTAGTTAGACTTGACGATACTGCTAAAAACAAACGGTTAGCATCACAAATTCAGAATTTTTTAGTTTCCGGTCAGATGTTTACACAATGAGGAACATATTGATATGTTTAAAATATTTGAACATTTTTTACTTCCTTAATTTTGGAACTTTCGAACTGTCATTTTTTTAGTACTGAAAGCGATAGTAAAGTGCTCAATAGAATGGATGCAGCCGTTGTTATTAGTTTTATAAAAGATTTAATATTTGTTTTGTCTTAGAATATGATTTAGCCGAGGACAAAACCCATACATTCGGGTAAAGCTGTAACAGCAAGGACGAGCTCCTTTAATTATTGTGCCACTCTGTTTCAACTATTTTCATACAAAACATTAGAAAAACATAATTTAGAAAATTTTACAGCACTCATTTAATTTTAAACTTTTACGACAGCTTTATTTCGGAAAACTTAGTTTTTACAAATCATACATTTGTTATTCTTTATTATTGATATTTATAAATGTATTTAAAATCTCTACATTTGTTTTCATTTTAATAAGCATTGGATATTATTAAAAGTAAAGTGGAAGCATTTCATGTCAGATTTTAGCTGATTAAGTTACTTTATGGTATCAAAAATAAAATAACAAATTATACGAATTTACTGTAATTTGAAGCAGGTATGAATACCGAATAAATTCGTATTTTACAACAATTCACTTATAGTCATTCAAAAAAATGGTGGTGCTATTTAGTTGGATATAATTTAGATGTTTCATTAATTAACGTTTCGATTTTAACCACTTAAGTGTCAATAGTAATAACGGGGTTTTTTAATGAAAAAAACTAAATTAGATTTGTAAATCGTAGAAAACAAAATAATACTTAAAGATTCAAAATCATCTTGCTCCCTGTATCCAAGTTTATTGCACCTTACATTATTGTTAGAAACTTTGTAGACAAAAGCAGGCGTCTTTCTAACCTTATGTTTTATCAAGAATCTTGTGTGGAGTGAAGGAAGCTCTTGCGGTTTCAAAGTCAACGTACGTTCACTTTCCTCTTTAAGGTACCCAAATAAACAACTCAAAACTACACTTTGTTATTAAATCATTAAACATGAAATTTCAGTTAGTTTTGTGTACAATTAATTTCCTAATATAATTATTTTACAGTCCTTCAAGCTCAAAATTGTATTGTATATTTTAAAATTATACGACATAATAAAATGTGCACACTAAATCTTTATAATTTAGCAATATTCTTGCTTTTTATTTTGCTTTCGACCCAGCCTGTCGGCTTCAGAAGTTTTGTAAGTTCACATTTATTCCCATAAGCAAAGTATGGGGCTCGCTTCTTACGCTAGATGTTGCAGTTATCAGGCAATTAATGGTAGTAATCAGAAGATTAAAATCAATATAAACAATACCCGCTTGATATTGTAGCTGTCAAGGGAGTATTTTTTTTAATGAATCCTTATTTTGGTAACTTTTGCAGCCAGATTTATATAAGCTATATTTAAACTTTAGAGTTTACGATGGTCTTAGGATCTAGAAATCATGAAATGAAAAATTAATTAATTCCGTTAGCCGAACTGAGTGGTTATTCTGCAATATGTGTTTAAAAAATATCTACCTGAATTGGATATTTTGAAATTGGCAATATTATTGACTGTTTCAGATTTACTCAGTATTACACATTTACAAAATGTATATTATTTATCTCTATCAAACAAACCAGGTAAATTGAAAGCATTGTAATGGAGTTTCAAATATTTATTTGTTATTTACTTGTGTACAATCATTTACATGTAAAACCAAAACCAACAAATAACATAACATATTTACATATTATTTCTAATCATGTTCAGTGATGATCATAAAATATAAAATAATTTCGATTTAAATAAATATGACTATTTGTTTGATTTTATGTATATTTTAAATATTAGTGTTTGTAAATTACCGATATAGGTGTAACGCTAAACAACAATCATGGAGTGTTTAAAAATAAATATCGGGTGTTTAATGCTTTTATTATTTATTGCATTTAACTTACAGTTAATTATAAATAATACTTCAAATGAAAGAACAACTGAAACAGTTTTGTTGGAACACCTGATCGCATGCGCATGCAATATTTCTTCTTTCTTCCGTTAGAAAGCTCTAGTAGCAAAGATGACGACTAGTGAACCGAAAGCTGTTGGGTGTTTCAGTTAACGAGGGCTGCATCTGTAGTTACAGTGCAACTTGAGTAACGTAACAAGTTCAAATATAATACTCAATGTTAGAAATTTTCAATTTTCTTAGCGGGAAGTTAAAAAACTACTTACACCTTGCTCGCGAGCACTAGTCGTTGCCTCCGCGCCGTCCACACTACGACTGCGAATCCCTTTGTGTTCGTCTCTCGAACGACATTTTCTGGATCCGTCCGAGCAACGAAGGAGTGGCTCGCGAACGGTCCGCGAGCCGCTTGTAAGAATTCGAGACACCGTCCCACACCATGCTCGCGAACCGCTTGAGCACCGCTCGTACTCAACACTTAGTGTGTACGCAACTTAAGAGTGATGCTTGTATAGTATTCCATAGTTGCGAGGCAGTAAAGCTTACATCCACCCAATCCAACATGTTGGTGAGAAACGTGACGATGGATGAATGGCATGGGGGTGGATACAAATGTAATGCCGCTAGCGTCAACCTCAGGGCACCGGGCACACAATGTTGTATAAGGGCCTTACCCTTCTATCGGACCTCTGGCAGGGTTGACCTTTTAGTTGTCCATTACTCGTGGGAACAACAATGAGAAATGAAACTGTAACACAAAAGAAAAGAAGATTGGAGAAAAAACTACAAAAGACAATAGAAAAACATCAAAATTCTCAAGCAAAGAATTAGAAGAGAGAAAGGCAAGTTTCACGTTCCAAGGTAGTGTGGTTTTTGAGATGTATAACAAACGATATTCATTGTTTTAGGGGATGTTTCAACCCTGGTCAAATAATTTAAAATAATTTCTTGGTACGCCTCTAACGCCTATGAAGAATATGTGTACTAAATTTCCCGTTACTAGGCGGTATGGCTTTTGAGATATATAACAAACAATAATTATAATTTTAGGGGTTATTTCAACCCTTAATGGCCAAATATTTGTAAATCCTTTCTTGGTGCGCCTCTAACGCCTATGAGCAATATGTGTAAAAAATGTCACGTTCCTAGGTGGTATGGTTTTTGAGAAGCAGTGTGTGAGTTGGTTTTTAATTTTATATATTTAGTAGCTTGCCCGATCCGGCTTTGCACGGATAGACAAATCAAAGTTAAATACATATTAACAAAAAATACATTATATCAATAAATATAAATTACACTATGTATTTCTTATGGGGATTTTTAGTAACTTTGCCCCCCAACCTCCCCTAAAATTTAGATTGTTTTAAAAACAATTTCTTAGCGAGCACCTAGGGCCCTAGAGGAAGCTACATACTAAATTTCATTCCAATCGGTTCAGTGTTTTTTTCAGAAACTTTGACCCCTAAAAACCCCCTAAAATTTCGATTTTTTAGACCCTTTCTTAGCGGGCATCTAATGTCCTAGAGGAAACTACATACCAATTTTCATTCCAATCCGTTCAGTAGTTTTAGAGAAATCGTAATTTAGTAACTTTGACCTCCCCAAACCCACCTAATATTTAGAATTTTTTAAAAAAAACCTTTCTTAGTGAGCACCTATGGACCTAGAGGAAGCTACATACCAAATTTAGTTCCGATTCGTTCATTAGTTTTTGAGAAGTCGTGATCAGTGAGTCAGTGGATTTGACTTTTATATATATAGATAGATTTATTAATTTTTATTACGTATTTATGATTTATTCTATTTCTGCTAACGAAGGCTGGTAAACAGGACATGTAGCAAGAATCTCTTACGCCAGTATTTGGGTATGAACTTAGACAAATATGTTTGAGTTTTCTACACTGCAGAATGGATAATTTCATTTTAACATCTGTGCCACATTGGTTGTCGATATCATAAACGAAACCTAATTTAATAACGCAATTTACCAACCCATATGATTTGGAAATAACCATTTGTTACTTATTTATGCACTTTAAAAAACATACATCAAATACAATTTTCGTACCGTCAAACACGAATTACTTTTATACAATTTACAGTGCTGACAATAAAGAGGAACTACATTAGCGATATAATACTATAAGATTAACAGACAAAGTTATTCTCTGTGTTAAATTATTCACCTTTAGCTTAGATAATCTCATTAAGATATTAAGTTCTAAATTAGAACGTAGCAGAAGTGCTTATTACTCATCCATTAGGGAAGGTAAAGGACTAATTATGGAAAGCTTCACAGTCCAACAGGGAGTGCTTAGCCGAGATTTATAATGAATTCAGGTAGGAAAGCGACTTGGAAGAGGATTAATCTTATTATATCAGAATATTTGATAATTATATTAATTAATTATTCTTCGACTGTCGTGACAATGGACATTTCTAACTTTATGCTATTGTAAAATGGTTTTTAGTTAGGTTACCTGCCGACATTTAATTTTCGTTATGTTTCAAATCCATATAAATAAATAGTAACAAATAAACCAAGTACAACTCACGAATTATTATCCGTTTCATCACACTATTGAATTGCATGGAGAGAGTTGTTTTTCTAACGAAGTTCATTAACACGGGTTCCGAAGTTAACAAGTAGAAAATGTAATGCGTAACGAAAAAAAAGTGTTATTAATTGGTTGCTATGCCAATGACAAATATAAAATACGAGTAACGAAAAAGCGTTATCAAATTGGTTGCTATGGCAATGAATGTAAATAAATTCGAGAAACATGTCTTGTGTTTTGGTTTATTAAATTAGGTATTTACGTAATATAAGGAGGACAATATTTTTAATCGTTTTTATTACATACTATTTTTAATATTAACATAGCAACTAAACATACTGTCATTAAATGCTTTAGGTTAGAATTTTAGGCTATATTTTGTTTTAATTATTGTTGCATTTCTGTTGTTTACTAAAACAATACCTAAACTAGCAACGTTTAAAAAAATAGTGGACTCCGTATAATACGTAAGTACCTCAATTTAAATTAAGTTCCGTCCGGCATAGTTCAGAAATTGTCATCAAGCGCTGAAATACATTCAATAAACATACAATGTTGGTTCATAAGTCTAGGCCTAACCTAAAATTATCGTGTGCATATTTAATACATACAACAATTTTAGGTTATTTCTAGAAAGTAATTTTAAGTCTAGGCCTAGCCTAAAATGATTGTATGTAGGCCTATGTTGCGTTAAGACAGGTAAAATAAATTATACATACAATAATTTTAGGTTAGGTCTATACTGATGACCCAACATTTTATGTTTATTGAATACTATCTTATCTTTTATGTTATAATAAATTCTACACTTTTATTATATTAACATTAAACGTATGGAAACAGTAAATATTTCTATAAAAAAACAAACTATTAATAAACGGCAATTAAAAGATTAAAATTATATGTGTATGTTTCCGTTAAGGCTGGTAAAAGAATTGAAGAAAATGCGTGATGAACTTTGTACCTAGAAGGTGGGTGTCCCACGACCGAACACATTAACTTTTCCCGTAAACTAACTAATAAATTCAAAGGCAAATCTGCAAAAATCGCTTCAATATAGCGATGGTTATGGGAGTTTGGGTATTCTAAATTGAATACAAAAGTAAGAAGTAAATAGGACGACAAAATTGTTGGTAATATGATGACGTTTCCATATTTCGAATCAAAATCGAGTTTGTTATTTTACTTCAACTGGCCTGGTTGTGGAGTTTTCCATGTGAAAATTTGGGCTAAATATATTTGAAGTTTTAATGTGTATAGATATTTATAAAGGTAATGGTTGTTTGTTAATTCCTATATTTGTTAATATTTGTATTGCGTATTTAGAATACGACATATTATTCCCTATGCCTCAATTTGTTTGGATTGTCTCACTAAAACCTACACAATTTCAAGATATTCTTTTAGTATTCATTTTATTTTTTAGGGTGAATGGGTAAAACGTAAGTTGCTTCATAATTTTTGTTTAATGTACTAACACGTTCTAAGGACAACAAATAAATGTAATAACATTTATTGTGGTTAACTCTAGAAACTGGCGGTACACAATTCTAGTTTCTTAGAAACAATAAAGTGTGTGAGAATTTATTAAACTTAAAAGATATATACAATCCAATTAGAAATCATATATTCGAACTCATCTTTATTCATAAGTGCATTTATATATACATATATATATTTTTTTTATAGTGAATATTATTAAGCATGTCTATTGTAAGTTTATACGTAACTGTAATATTAAAAACACTCATAATATATGATAGGCAATGTTTAAATACTTTAGAAGTTTTATTTCTAACTATAATAAGTCGCCTTTACACTTTGTATAAAAACTCTTTCCCCTGTAGATTTAAAAACACGCCAATTCCTGGAAGCAACGATGTTAAAATTTTCGGTTTACGTCTTTACAGGAGATTGTCGAAACTTATGTAATAACTTAATACAACTTTGTATATATAATATATCTTGTTTTACGTAACAGAACACATTTTTTTAAACGATATGGCTCTTTATGATTTTGGGAGGGAGGTGGGTTAACAATTTCAAATGTAAAGGTAGGTCATGTAATAAGCATTGGAAATATTATTAAAAAAGGGAAAACATACTCAAACTAGAAATTTGTGTTTTGCTTCGTTTCAAAGTAATGTGACCAAGTTCTGGAAAATACTATGCTGTCTTCTTAAGATTTTTAGATTGTGTTCGAATTTTTTAAATATAACTATAAAAATATTGTCGAAATAACCTTTATTAATTACCGAAAAAAATTATTATTCCTAATATTAACAAGTAATCTGCTTTGATGTTGTAATAAATATATCATTGAATATGACTAAAACTAACAAGATATTAAGCTCTAGTTTGTATTTCTATTTTAATAAGCTTTATAATTTTGTATTAAATGACCTAAATTTGCATTTGAAGTTCTTAACCCTCTTCAATCCCATAAGTGTCCGAAAATCAAAGAAGGGAAGATATGTGAAAAACTGTGTTCTGTTATCCAACACAAGATATATACAAAGTTTGGTTTACTTGTTTTCAATAACAAAATGAATAAAATAGGTTAAGGGACTTTATGAACACTCTATATATAAACTTAGTTTTGAATTAGTGACTCTAACTTCTTTATCGACTTCAAAAGTGTAGTTTTTTATTTCAATAGGCAATAAATATTTGTTTCGCAAAAGTGATGTACAGTCCTATTTGGACAAGGCAGCCAACTATTGGCTCTGCAAAAATCTGAAGCATTACAATATAATATTTTGCGACTAATCGTTCTACGCAACTTCACAAGATTTCTACTAAACTCTACACACGGACTCTGTACTCCATTCATTTAAACGTATAGCAAATTTATGCAGTTCTAAGTGTTATACAAAGTCTAAACAATCCATGGCGACTTCGATGGCATTGGAATAGAGAAATAATAAACGAAAATCACTGAATATTTGTAATATGTAGTACAATATTAAACATTTAATTTTTGTAAACATTTTTTAGTACCAAATGCATGATAAAAATATTACAAAACCTCAATATTTAAACAGTTGTATTTAAAAATACTAGATAAATTCGCCAATAATCAAATCTAAACCTCATCTATTTTCTTGTGTTTTTAAGAAAAGAAACAAAAGAGGTTTTTACCGTTTATATTGCGGTAGGCCTATTGCTAGGAAAACTTATGTAGCTTATAGATATTTGACTTTCCAGAACTTTGTTATGTAGTGTACAACGAAATATTTGCTTTATTTTGAATATAAATATGAACTTATAACTATTATTGCATTGTAGTATTACAGTAATTCTCTCAGTTTTATTTCCGTATTTATGTGACATTAAAAAGTTTGGAATTATACTAGAAGTAAATAAGGTATTGTCATTATTACCAAAAGTGTTACAATGTTTTAGTTTAAAAAAATAAACCAAAATTTGTTTTAAATTTATTTGATTTAATATAATACACGTATTCTTTTCCAACTTGTATAGGTTCTGAACATCTGTGCTGCCGATTGAGATCTATAAACTTTTCCTTTTTATTGTTGGCTCGCCAAGCAATTGAATTTAGCTTTACAAAAGCTTTCTAAAGAAAAATTTACATTGGAATTGTATTCCTGACGTTTCATACATTGCCTTTACAGTCAAAGGAAAAGCGAAAAAACTTTACTTAAACAAATAGTGAACTATCAGATTTCACGTTCTTAAAAAAATCAATTCAGAACTAATTTTGTTTGACAATTTTTTAGTGCGTTTTGACTGGAACTTCAATAATTTTGTCGTGGAAGTCAAATTAATATCGTTGACCTTTAAACCTGCAACTATAACACAATAATTTGTAATGATTGAGTTGGGAAGTGACCCAAAACAAAACAAAATTCTAAATGTTCTAAAAACGGACGCACTCCACCAGCTTTGTGCGTTTTTCATTATAACTACATTAAAACTTAGTTTAATGATTTAAACAAAATAAAGATACGAAAGATCTACTAAATATAATTTGACCAATGTTGTAATGATTAAATGTAATTGCGCTAATCCCATCACCACCAATTTAGTCCTGCTTCTAAATTTTGTATTAGTAATTTTGTTCATAGTAACTATAATTGTCTTCTCTTATCTTGAAATGTATCTTGGTAGATTTATCGACATTAATCACAAAAATTGACGGTGTTATTCTATCAGCAAAGGTGCCGAATACTGACTAGGATTGTTGCCAGATATATTAATAATTACTAATTAAAGTTATTTTCTCGTTTTCTTTTTCTTTTAAACGTAATTAATAAATCTTACTGACAGTGTTATAAGATATGTCAACTTTAAGCACGAAAGGTTACTGTCATTGTTCCAGATCTATCAACATAAACAATAATAGGTAACTAACATTGTTGTCCCATCTAAACATGAAACACAAAATCTAACTGATCCAGATTTATCAACAATACTTTTCATGAAAACTGACAGTTTACACAGATAAAACATAAGTAAAAAGTGTTGTCCTTTTTTTTAAGGATTTTCATCGGTTTAATAATATTATATAACAATAATTACTTTGTTATAAATGTAATCGAGCTTGTCTCGTGAGAAATGTTATTTCTAAAAATAAAGAACACAATAATTAATTCTTACAAAAATATTGCAATTGTCAAACGCTTTTCAATGACAAAGTCGTCGTAATCAGTGACATTATGAGGTACAACTAAATTACATTGTTATTTTGTTTTAAAGTATAATATTTTACAAACGAATTTGTTTTTATGTGTAAAACCGGCCTTATTATAATTATTATAAATACACACTTTAAATTATATTGCATTGGTTTATTAAAATGTAATACAAATTGCGTTACGTTAAACAAATAATAAAAAACAAATTTTGATCATTTGTATTCCATTCTGTAGATAGTGAAAGTTAATTAGATACACTCAAATTAGAGGACCAAAGATTTTCTATCTAAAGCAGTTACTTAAACAGTAATCAGTTTTTATACTTTTCTAATATTTAATACAAAAAGTTTTTACTTGGTTTTCAGATTTGTTAAAGACATAACGATCCTGGCTGTAAGAGGTATAAACATGGTCAAAGTGAATTATTTCCAGAATATAAATGCCTTAAAGAAGGAAACAACAACAATTTCAATCTTTATTCACATGAATATGAATACATTTATTTACTGGTAAAGAATATTAGAGTTTCCATTTCAAAGACTAAAATAGTTAATGTGTAGTTGTAATTTACAGAAATGTGGTATTTGTTTTGACTTAGAAAACCAACGAGTAAACCAAATTTGGGCACAATTATACGCAAAAATGGCCATTAGAGTGCGATTACATAAAGATATTTATAATATTTAATTAACAAAACTATAGTAAACAAATCCAATATTTTATTGGTGGGTATTATGACTTAACACACAAGAAACCCGTCCACAATCGTAACTTAAATTAAATATTTGGTCCATGTTTAATTTAATGATTTAGACCTTTCAAGACCATAATCAATTGAATTTGACCATTAGCTTCCAATAGGTTTAGTCATTTAATATGCGTTTTTAAATTCTGTAACGTAAATACTCTAAGGGGAAGAAGTATGTTTACGAACTTACTTTATAGTGTTAGACTTTGAAGTTGGCCACTCCCAACTTCTTGAAGTTGAAGTCATTATGACTTCCGTATATATAGCATAGGAAATACAGTCTCCTACAACTAACATAGACCCCATCGCCCCTCCCTCTACAGTCATATATATTTATCTTTTCTACAAGAGGGAACTTTTATACCTTAAAAGTTTCGTTCGCATCATTGTGTCGTTAAAAACAAAAACAAGATAAATTAAACATTTATTATAGCTGGTAGTTGATGTAGTGTAAGCCAATTGTATTTACTAAATATGGTTGCAACAATGTAATTATTATGTTCGTTAAGAATTAAGATTGTTTTCAATGTCGTATAATAATATACGAGGTATTCAGTCTATTGGTTCAATAAATTCAGTAAACCGTACATTAAAATCTACCAATATCTTGAGTGATCAGGTTGGCTCAGTTGGTAGAGCGTTACCACTGATTTTTTGTGTAAAAAACAAATACAGACAGACGAAAAAGTAAGCACCGTAGACCCATGTTTATATTGTGAACTGTGTTTGTCTCTATACCAGGAGTAGCCACGATGGCCGTGATTGTTAAGGCGTCAAAGATTTATCAATCTTCATGGCAACCATCAATGGAAAAGTTCCGGGTTCAATTCCCATAATAATAATAATAATAGAATAATTTTCTAAATGGTTTCTTAACAGACATCATTGGCTGTGGTTCGGATTCCACGTAAAACTGTAGGTCCCGTCTTCATTAGTTGCAAAACAGCAGGACGTTAAACAAAAAAAACAAAAAAAATCTATACCAGGAACAAATTCACAAAAAGGGACCAGAGAGAGATCATGGTACACCCTGTACAGGCATGCAGCTATATGAATTTAAAGGGATGAGTAAGATATTGAAAGATGAGATATTGTAGTGCCTCAATTAGGCTAAAAACTACTGTATGCATACATGTGTTTGCACTCTAACGGCCCACTCGCAAATTTTACTTCAGATTTGGTCCACATACGATAAACAAGTTTCTAAGTGGCTCAGATAAGCTCTTTACCCAAAATTCAACAGCAGAAACCATTTTTTTTACCTTAAGCGTTTTTTTTAGAATATTCGTACTAGAATTAAACGTTTTGGGTATTACGTAAAGGAAATAAATATACGAGATTGTTCAACACATTATGTTTTTTACACGACCTCGTCTGGTTCCTTAAATTCGATCAAAACATAAAATATTATAAAATAACTTTATTCAAATAAACCGTTTTTCAAAGCAGTCCAAAATTGTAGACCGCAGGGCCAATGTGCTATCTCACAAAGCTAAACAAATCAGCTCAAGGTAGAGGTGCAAACTAGCTAAGCTGTGAGATGAACGAAACAGCGAGTGAGCCTGGGTTTTAGCCTTAGGTGCAAACAAATTCTACTTATAGATTGCGTACAGTCAAGCAGCTATTACGAAATAATGCATTAATACCCTAAAACGTACAAACTTAATGCTGGACATTCGTTCAAAATACGTCGACGGTTCAGCGCGTGGTTGAATTATTTACTACTGTCTCTTTACGAATTTACAACAAAGGGAAAATGTAATTTAAATTTGAAATTAATAAAAAGTATCAGAAGTATTAAGTTCTTCTATTGTATTTTAATAGAACTACTATCTGTCAGACATAATCGATAATTCAAGTATTAGACTACATTCAAATATTTGTTTGCCTTTTTTTAATGATGTCAATAAAAAAATACACATTTTAGAATTCAACTATACATTAATTTAGTCTCAGTACAGTATGCAATTTGCTTGATAACGTTCTTGTGCCACGCTGTTTTTTGGTTTGCTTGACCATACTGATGTTTTTAGATGTTAAACAATAGTAGTTTTTAATTTGAAATGGATATTAGTATGGTACTGCTTTTTTCATAAAAAGTGTATTTTTTGTGCGTCTTTGTTGCAGTGATATTTGCACAAACAGTACACTTTCCGTAAATTTATAAAATGTATTAAAGTATTTATAATTAAAAACCCACCCAACAATTGGACAAAGCCGGTTGAACTCGTCCCTACAAGCTAGCTAATTTACTCTATTGTCACCATGGTCTAGTTGGTTTGTTTTGGGTCACGTGACTAGCCAATTAAGCAAATTCAGGATGTTATTAGTTGATGAGTTTAGAGGTCACCGACATCGTTTCCCTACCACGAGACAACTATTGACGTTCCAATTCGAGTGTATTAAATGTTTAAAACGAAACGAACTCTGAATTGACTTTTTATAAAGCCCAACCTGATATGCGACTAATTCTATTGTGGTTGTCAAAGGTTCACATTTATTGTTAGGATTTTCAGTGTCAAGTAACTCATAAATGAAATAACTATCATTATTTTTTTACTTCTCATTTAATCCATCAGTAGACTTTATGTGTAATATTTACGACATGTTTCGAGATCGTAATCCTATCTTCAAGTAACTGTATTTTTTTAGGTCGTTATTGACACTTAAAAACACATTAAACACAAAATACACAACCGAAAACATTTAGCTCAGTACGTTTGTGGTTGATGTACACCATAGCCTTTACTATGATACACTCCATACATTTTGTACTGTAGCTGTTGAAAAGGGTTTATCTTGGCTAAATAAACAAGGGCTGTATCATACAGAACTATGGAATACAATTTTAGCTGATCGTTTAATAGGTTGAGATTATTTCTGAATTCATTTTAAATTTCGAACTCAACAATAGAGTTAATTGACTTCCTTTTGCGTAAAACTGAAGAGGTGTTAAATTTGAGTAGAAATTTATATAAGTATGATTTTGGTATATAAGTGCTGTGTAAAATTTGACTTCACCGTATTGTACGGCAAGTGTTCGTTAAAGCGTTCTTTAAATTATTTCCCTGTCTCTCTAACATAAAAACGGTCACTTCAGTATATTTTATATACACCTGACTTCCTATTTGTACAACGATAAAGTCACACGACGAATTAAAAATAACAGGTAAAATCCTGTTATTAGTATTCCGTATTTTCCTTCAATTCATATTTATCTTATTTTAAGAGAGTCTCAAGTAACGTTTTTGGTAAATTGTTCACCAGCAAATATGTCTTACCCTTTATTATTGCTTAAATCCATGAAGTTGAGTCCATTCGTATAATGGACAACGGGGAATTGAATATGACACAGAACAGGATAACAGCAATTGCCGGAATCAAACCTTTGACCCCGAGAACCACAGTCGATTAAAATGACAACACTAATCGTTGACTAAAATTAGCGGCTGCCTATTTTGTAAAATCTTTTATTCAAAAACTTATTCAAGACGAAATTAGTTTATCCGTCATAAATTTAACTATTAACTTATTGCATTTGATATTCCTTCTATCCAAAATGTTTATTTATTTCCCTGCTTGTTTTTAACGGATATTTTGTTTATGAAACTATAATGTTAGCGGTTAAAGTTATTGAAATTCTATGTACCACCATTAGGTTTTAGTTGTAGATGTACATCTAATTTTTTTAATATGATGTTTTGTTTATACTTAATGAAATTACAATATAGAGTAAACCATCTGTGTCCATTTGGTGTTAGAATGACTTAAAAGGTTTTAGGGTGGTATGTACCAGGTTTGTCTGTGACATACAAGGACGAAGACATACGGACTTAAACGCAACTGTTTCAATAGTATTATTTATCAATATAAAATTATTTTTTAAATTTATTTTTCTGTATTAATCGCTACAGTTTAGAATTCTTTTTCAGCATTGCCAGAGCTAATGACGTGGACAAAAATACTTTATTTTTACAATTTCCATTTTATTATTACTTATTTTTTCTTTACTAATACTTCAATACGTTTAGCAAGCTAGCATTCTATAGTAAAATATTTGTTTTCAAGTAGGCTTAACTGCGAGCGCAGTTTTTTACTATTTTTTAAGACGTACGATTAGTGAAATGGTACACTGGAAGGCGAGCTGGGCTAACTAAGAGTTTAATTCCATAGTCTACAGCACATGGTACATGCAGACACTTTTAATAAACTTGAATAACTTAGTAGAAAAGAGATATCAACTTGTAGTAAGTCGTGCATCCTTTAAAACACTTAGGTTTTACCTGCAAAATTTTATCTAAATAGTTATATGTGTTTTGGAGATGTGCACAAAACCCGGAGACGAGGTCTTCGCCCAATTAAAACAGTTGGACATTGTACTATAAATATATCCATATGAGAAGTGTAATTTGTTTGAAGATAAATCAACTGTGCTGCTTGCCATGTTGAACAATTACGACAAAAGAAGTAGACGTTTACTTTTAACTTAGTTTTGGCAGCATTGCTCAGTTATGGGCTGCGCAGAATATAATAATGCTTGTAATTTACAGATGTTGGCTGTAACACTTTTTAGCAAATCATTATCGTACTGTTATATGATGTTTTCTCCGCAACTTTAGTTTTCTCCGTAACTTTTTATTGATCGGCAGCAATAATGTATACCATTCAAAGTAATACAGTTTTACGTACTTGCAACTACTCAATTGAATGCTTTACAAAACCTATATTCAAAGCACAAACTCCGCTGTTTATATTTACCTTAAGAGACTTACTTTTCTATTCAAATATGACGTATAATATAGGATTGAAATTCTATTTTGCCGATAATCTTTTGTGCGAAATGTTGTATAAAGGCAATCTATGAAACGTCAGAAATACAAGAATCCAATTCCAATGTAAATTTCGCCTTTGGAAAGCTT
>JAGFPH010007147.1:0-23155 GCA_018207615.1 Philaenus spumarius | reverse complement strand
AACGTAGCAGAAGTGCTTATTACTCATCCATTAGGGAAGGTAAAGGACTAATTATGGAAAGCTTCACAGTCCAACAGGGAGTGCTTAGCCGAGATTTATAATGAATTCAGGTAGGAAAGCGACTTGGAAGAGGATTAATCTTATTATATCAGGGTATTTGATAATTAGATTAATTAATTATTATTCTTCAACTGTCGTAACAATGGACATTTCTAACTCTATTGTAAATTGGTTGTAAATAAGGTCTCGTTTTTTCCCACATATAACTTTATTTTGCCTATGCAATGTTTCTGGTATTTTACGATATTTCATTTTAGCAAAAAAAAAAAATTAATAATATATATTAGGAACTATATATTGAGTTTAAATTGGCTGCGATTAAAAAACTTAAGTATGTGGTTTGTTTAGCCTTTTTATGTGAACGGTATTCCATGAAACCAAGTTAATAAGATTTTCTTATAAACTATAAGTGTTATAGTTAAAACGAGATATGTAAAACAGAAGACTATTTTTAAGCGCCTCGTTTTAAAAATAACATGAAAAAATTGTCATTCTTACTAAGAATATTTATACTGGTGTATTCAACTTGTAAAACAAATTTGATGTTGATATTTCAATAATTGACGAAACTGGAGCCGTTTAAAATTAGTTCGTGGGTCCGGTACTCCTAAAATCAAAAAAAAACCCATTGATAAGTCAAGTGGCTCTAGATCGGGTAATTTTCAAGAAAACAAGCTGAGCCTCAGCATAAATGTTAAAAATATATATGTTAACTAGTATGTCAAGTTTCAATTCGATATATTAAAATTTAGCCAATTTGGAATGAGCTAACTCTTCATATATGCATGAGATTTCAACTTTTAGTGATTTCCCCTGCTGCAAAATACATACCAGCATTATGGAATAGTTTCTTCCAGACAAACCATTGGTCCGAGGAAAGAAATACATATTATGGCCTTTTATATTGAAAAATACTTCCTCCACACGGTGATATTATTTTTAATTTTTATTTATCTTCATCCCAGCTAGAAATATTTAGGATAATGGAAGGACAGCTTTGGGAAATCGATGGACTAATAACCTTTTTTTTATGTTAATTTACATACTTTAATGTAAGTAAATAATGAGCTGGACTTGTGAGAACAATATAGATGAAATAAAACAATAACACACAATTTCACAACAAATACGTTTAATAAATCAAACGCGTTTCAATGACGCAACTGTAAGTATGTACAACTTGTAATACAACTGTACAGTTGTACTTTGGCTTTTGTAGCTTTATCAATGAGGATGGCGACTTTGTCGTTGAAACGCGTTTGATTTATTAAACGTATTTGTTGTGAGATTGTGTGTTATTGTTTTATTTCATCTATACTTTAATGTACTTATAAAAAAAATCAGCAGTATTGTAAATTACTGGAACTTTTGGTCTAAAAATACCCCTACCAACTGGCCTATAATAGGAGTGCTTTTTCCTAAATTATTCATTCTGTACTGTTGACAGGGCCAAACAAGAAACCTCCAGTTCATTTATCTTTCATAAAAAAAATTATGACGGTTTAAGTTGAGGATTTGTTTCCATTTAAAAATCATTCCGCAGAGGACAACGCAACATATTATTACTGCGAGGTTGTAGTTATGCAATGTTTGTTTTTTAATTAAAGAAAAATAAAATTCCAAAAACGTTAAAACTGTTGGAAATTGGGTCAACATTGCATCAAGAACTGAAAACAAATTGAAATTGTTTATTTACATTATTATTTTGCTTCATTATGATGTATCATGTTACTGGAAATGTATATTTAATGAGGAAAAATGCCTTTGGTCTCTATTTGTATTGAGGAACTTTAATAGAGTATGTCGAATTCTATCATGGAACAAAAATACGTAAACTACTTTATGGATAAGTGCTTTGTGTAATTCCATTTGATTACATTCATTTATAAAGCTTATTGAAGAAAACAAAGCAAGTTTATTTCAAATTGGATGTACTGTTTTAATAACTACGTAATTGTATGATTTGCTTACTTAAGAAGACATTTTTGTACTTCTAAAATATAATATATGTTACTATCTATAAACTTGGAAATGTTAATAACTTTTATGTCTATGCTAGTAACTTAAATTATTAGTTGAAAATCGTACCTTGTCTCGTTTACTCTATGTAAAATAAATTGTCACCTGTAAATTTAAAATTACAAAAAAATCCTTAAGACAAAGTAGTTTAACGTTAAGCCTATCAAAAATGAAAGAAAATGATAATAATGAAACTTAAAAAATTTTTAAATAAAAACTTCTTTGCTTTACAATTAATTTATATTTATTAATCAATAGACGTTTGAGATCTCTGGTTTCGTTTAATCAAAGTCGGTTAGATGAAATTATATAGTCCTTCCACATTACGATCTAGCAAGTCTGATGGCCACAGCATTTACGTCTTAACGATTTATTCATAATAAATTATGAGAAATAAATCTGAACAGAAATATATTTAACAATGTGAATAAAAAGTAATCAATAAAATTTAAAGGTCCCTTTATTATATACTAGGGGAAACCCCTGCTTTATTTACAATAAAGGATTAATAGTAACCTCAAAACTAAGATGGTAAATAATGTTAAATGTTCAAATTAATTTATTTCTTATATTTTATAACAGCAGTTAAAATAATGGTTAAAAGAACCAGCAAGGCTCTGGTCTACACTTTAAAACCCTAACCTAAAAGCTAGAAATACAAAAATAATTGCTTCAAATTTTGAAATCAGCTGTTAATGGAAATATTGGAGCAAATAGCTATATTATCTGTTATTTTATTCAATTGGTTGCTGTGGTAATAAATGTAAATACATGTGTTGGTTTATTATTCTAGGCCTAACCTAAGAACTTTTTCCGACTAAATTTACAAATATTGAAATAAAAAAGGTTTTTATCGAAATGAATTATAGCCTATCTTACTCAGGGATAGTGTAGCTTTTTATTAATAAAACTATTTTTTCAATCGGTTCAGTAGTGCCAGAGCTTACCCCCTACATATAAACAAACGAACAAACAAACAAACAAACAAACTTTACCTCTTTATAATATTAGTATAGATAGTATAGATGACAAGAGATGCATATTGTTAAACATGACGTATTAGTTTTTATAATTATTGTATGATTCCTTTGATTAAAATCACAATACAAACAATGTTGTTTCACGTTTACATGAACATGTATTTAGTTGTATCGCTTGTTTTCACTATTACAGTCCTAGGTGCAATACTGACACATCACATCGACAATCTTTCGATGTTACTTTTAATGCGGTTTCTTAAAATTTGCATTGAACTCCAAATATGACTTTGAGATATTATTTACACTTTTTTAAACATTTTCGATAGTTAATTGATGCGAGTAGAGCAAACACAAAACGAACTTTCTCAATGGTCTAAGTTTGAGCTGTCTCTACTGTCAAGAATCAAACATGCACACATTGCTAGGTCACTGATCTTATTTTCCTGTTACACTATCTCCTCTTTCTTTTGTTTTGCTGTCACTGCTTCTAGAACTTTGTATATAATTTTTCATTTGATTTTTCAGTTTTTCTGAATCCTTTATATAAATCTTTGTTTATGCGAGGTTGTTTGATATAAATGTTTAAACATTTTTGAAGTTTGTTTATTTCCAACATAGTTTATTTCTTTTTCTAAAATATTTATTAAAAATACATTGTTTGAGTACATTGTTTTTAACTGGTTTTACGTTGTTTTACTGCAAATTTTAGATTTGAGAAACGTTTTATAAGTTAATATGTATAAGATAGTACATAAATTCGTTATTAGTTGTAAAATAAATTGTTATTGAGATTTTAAATTTATTATTTTTATTATTACCAATTTGAGTTTTCTTATGCATAGAAATTTCAACTCCAATAGTTGTTAAAGAAAATATATGTTTTAAAACGACAAGAATAAACAACAAACTTATAATGTTTTGCATATATAATACGTGTTTATAATAAACATAATTTTAAAACCATGTGTATACAGAGTGAAATTTTTTAAAGTGACCAACTCCATTATTAAGAAAATGGAAAGAGATATACAAAGTCAAACATAGGGACTGTTATTCACCTTCAAGGAATCTTAAAAAGTATAATATTAAAACAATTCTAAAACACTTACCGTTTCCCACCTTAATACAAATATTTGTTAAAAAAACAGAATATGTGAAAACATATGTCTTGTGATGCAACAAATGAAAGCACTTTAAAAACCATCAAATTTTGTGTTAAGAAATCAAAATTGGCTAACGCATTTGTTCGCTAAACTAAAACATTTTATTTTGTAAGTTATTTTTATCATTTTATATTATTTAATAATACATAAAGACATGTGCAAAATCAGACCTTGGCACGGTTATTTACTGTCAGAGGGGACCGTAGAAAACCTATTTACAAAATCCCAAAACCACCTCCCTCTCCTATAACCCCATCTCAAAAATGTATAATGGACGTATATGGATTGTGATAAAAAAAATTTACGTCATATAAAAAAATATTTTCTGTGATAAAAAATAGAATTTGGCTTATGGATTTGTTTTCTATGCTCATAAAAAAGGTTATTTTGTAGAATTTTATAAGGCAGAATGAAAATAATAATTTATTCAAAAATTCAATATATAAAATTGCGAAATATTTAACAGTTTGAAACTGACCAATATCCATGTTTACCTGATTACAGAATGATAACAAGAAACTTCTTATCTTATGCCATGATAGTAAAAACTTATGCCTTTGATTGCGTACGGCACTTTCATTTTAACTTCTTTACTTGTGGCTTGAATAAGTGAATTACTTGGGCCTATGTAATGTTAAAAGTACAAATTCGTTAAGAAATTTATATTTTCTTACCACCAAAATTCATGATTTATAAATGGCTTTTGTTTGATGTACCACAAGTCATATATTATGTGTTCATTACAAGTTGTTGTCATTGGGTGATTGTACGAAAATATGGTTTCTAAGTTTCTCATAAAAGATAAATAACTGTCCCGAGAAAAGATTATGGATATTTCTTTCCGACTTTTAAATAATATTAAAACAACTTATAAAATATTTTTTAGCGTTTCAAGCGTTTGCGTCAATCGAGTTTTATTTTCTTACTTCAGAAATTCATGGTTTTTAATTTGATGTTCATAAAGCCATAATACCCATTTTCCCGTTAAAGTGGTAAAAGGAGACGATACTGGGCCAGGGCTCTATAACAAGGGCTATACCATTTTGATAATTTACGGTGACCCAGTATCGATCGCCTCTGACGTCACCATGATGACACACACCAGCTGGTAATATTTCAGTAATGTGCGCGCAGTCGTTAACTCGCTGTTGTAACTCAATGGAAAGGCTTCAGTTAAATAAAATTTAGATATGCTTAATCTACATAAAGTACTGATTCTAACAGTATAAAAAACTATTATTTTAACAGGTATTTCGAATTTTAATAATTGAAAATATTTGAGAATTATCACTGACTGACATGGAAAAGTTACTTAGCGAGGAAATTTTTAATTTTTGGGTTATAAACAAATTGGCAGCGGGAAAGTTGTAGCCAATGAATTGATCTAAACTATCCAATTCACCGATTTGTGATAAAATGATTACATCCTTATGAAATCGTTGTTTAAATGAGCGTGAGGAGGTGCGGCGCTGCCACTCCCGAAGTACAGTTGTTTGATACGGGAATAACGTTTATGTACATATTTTTATTTTAAGGTAATATAGTAAATCACTTGTCCCCAGGTAATTATTCCAGCTAGAAAAAAAGTAAGCATTTTATTTTAACATAAACTAATTATAATTTATAATAATTAATATTTGATATTATTGAAGTGGGCACAAAAATTTAAGTTGGAGGTTAACGTTTAAACAACAATATCTTTATTACGAACATTCAAAGAAATAAAATTAGAAATCAATAATGGAAAAAAAATTTAATTACGTAAAAAATGAGTTTTATATTTAATTAAAAGAATTACCATATTTTCAGTAAAAAAAAGAATGAGGGGTGTTGAATTGCTTTATGAACACTCTTTATATAAAACCATAAAAGCAAGAAGGTTATTAAATATTGTAATCTCTAACAATAGATTTATCAGATTTAGTTGACATATAGAATATCATTGTCTCCATCAACACCTCGATGCCTTAGCAACTTAACTCTACACTCAAACCTACCGTAAAAACTCTATAAAAAAATTGTGAACCGTCGCATATTTAAATTGAAAGTAAGTAGGTAATTTTACACTATTATTTAACACAATATTCCATTAATAAAACCAGTTTGTAATATAACTCTCAATAAAAAACCGTTTGCAAATCCAGATTGATGCAGCAGATACAAGCTCGAACAGCATTGAAGTTTCATAAAAATTATTTTTATATTACTTGGTTTTTTGGGTTTTTTTTTTCTAACGTATGCAACATTTTGCAGTTGTACAACTTTTGTGTAGTCGAAATTAAAGTTTTATAATATCAAACTAAGAATAAGGCACTAAATAGAAAATATGTAACAATATACGTAGAAAGGAAATGTATAAAACAAAATATTATATTTAATTTACCAGACCAACAATTGTTTTTATATTTTTTAAAGAAAATTTGTACCAAATGACCGTATATTCTCCATCTTCCGCTACACAGTAAATACTTTCGTTATACTAGAAACATATTGGCATATTTATGTCATATTAGAAAAATTATATTAGTCTATGTAAGTAGAAATATTTTAATTGATTTACGAATAGTATTCAATTTCTACCACTTATATAAATAGTACTAAAATTTTTGTTAAAGATATATTAAAATGAATATATGAATTCTTCTCTAAGTTGCTGGTTCTAAACATCTGCGCTGCCGATTGAGATCTATAAACTTTTTCTTTTAGTGTTGGCTCGCAACGCAATTGAATTTGGCTTACAAAAGCTTTCCAAAGGCGAAATTTACATTGGAATTGGATTCTTGTATTTCTGACGTTTCATAGATTGCCTTTATACAACATTTCGCACAAAAGATTATCGGCAAAATAGAATTTCAATCCTATATTATACGTCATATTTGAATAGAAAAGTAAGTCTCTTAAGGTAAATATAAACAGCGGAGTTTGTGCTTTGAATATCGGTTTTGTAAAGCATTCAATTGAGTAGTTGCAAGTACGTAAAACTGTATTACGAATGGTATACATTATTGCTGCCGATCAATAAAAAGTTATTTCACTAAAGTTTCGGAGAAAACATCATATTACAGTAAGATAATGATTTGCTAAAAAGAGTTGCAGCCAACTTCTGTAAATTACAAGCATATTATACTCTGCGCAGCCCATAACTGAGTGATGCTGCCAAAACAAAGTTAAAAATAGACGTCTACTTCCTTTTTCGTAATTGTTCAACATGTCAAGCAGCACAGTTGAATTATCCTCATATGAATTACACTTCACATATTGGACATCTTTATAGAACAATGTCCAACTTTTTTACTTTCTTACTATACTATAGTATAGAGAAAGTATAGTGATCACAAAAAAAAATCGATGTTGAGTTTTTTGTGAAAATACCCGTTTTGGGACCCCCTGAGTCCAAAAAAGTGTTTTTTTACAAAATGTCTGTCTGTATGTATATCTGTATGTATGTCTGTATGTATACAAAGCTACAGCGAAAACTATTCGATCGATTTCAACCAAATTTGCACCAGACATGTCCAGTAGGCCTATATAGACGCATGAAAAAGGGTTTATTTATTTTTTTTAAATAACCCCCAAAAAATCAGTTATTATTTTTCTATAAAAAAACGTCTCTAACGATTTTGATAAAATTTGGCTTATTTGTAGCATTTTGTGCCCTACCATATGCAAAAAACCGCATCTTTATAAAAATTTCGTTTAGCTAATAATCATAATAATAACTTCTTTTTAGGGTTTTTTACCATAAAGGGGGTTGTTTTTTTACAATTTTTCAAAACCTGTTTACGTGCATATATAAAGACCTAATTGACGTGTTTGGTGCAAATTTGTTCGAAATCGATTAAATAGTTTGCTCTCTATATAATAATAATAATATTTATTAGTTAATCTCTAACTTTAATAAAAAATCACCTCTCCTACCCCACCCTACAAGTCACAGTGAATCTTTTTAATAATTTAAATATTTTTGTGAGAAAGTATGTGCCAGTTCCTGGTACCGTTTATTAATTGAGCGAAGTCCTCTTCCCCGGGTTTTGTGCACATCTCCAAAACAAATATACCGATTTGGATAAAATTTTGCAGATAAAACCTAAATGTTTCAATGGATGCACGACTTTAACTTCAAGTTGATATCTCTTTTCTACTAAGTTATTCAAGTTTATTAAAAATGTCTGCATGTGCCATGTGCTGTAGACTATGGAATTAAACTCTTTTAACCATTAGCCTAGCTCGCCTTCCAGTGTACCATTTCACTAATCATACGTCTTAAAAAATAGTAAAAAATGCGCTCGCAGTTAATCCTACTCAAAAAAAAAATAGTTTTACTATAGAACGCTAGCTGGCTAAACTTATTTAAGTATTAGTAAAGAAAAAATAAGTAATAATAAAATTTAAATTGTAAAAATAAAGTATCTTTGTCCACGTCATTAGCTCTGGCAATGCTGAAAAAGAATTCTATTACTATAGCGATTAATAGAGAAAAATGAATTTATAAAAAAAATAAATTTATATTGATAAATAATTCTATTGAAACAGTTGCGTTCCAGCCCGTATGTCTTCGTCCTTTTATGTCACAGACAAACCTGGTAGACACCACCTTAACACCATTTGTCATTATAGCACCAAATGGACACAGATGGTTTACTCTATATTGTAATTTCATTAAATATAAACAAAACATCATATTAAAAAAAAAATAGATGTACATCTGCACAACTACAACCTAATGGTGGTACATAGAATTTCAATAACTTTAACCGCTAACATTATAGTTCCATAAACAAAATATCCGTTAAAAACAAGCAGGGAAATAAATAAACATTTTGGATAGAAGGAATATCAAATGCAATAAGATAATAGTTAAATTTATGACGGATAAACTAATTTCGTCTTGAATAATTTTTTGAATAAAATATTTTACAAAATAGGCAGCCGCTAATTTTAGTCAAAGATTAGTGTTGTCATTTTAATCGACTGTGGTTCTCGGGGTCAAAGGTTTGATTCCGGCAATTGCTGTTATCCAGTTCTGTGTCATATTCCATTCCCCGTTGTCCATTATACGAATGGACTCAACTTCATGGATTTAAGCAATAATAAAAGGTAAGACATATTTGCTGGTGAACAATTTACCAAAAACGTTACTTGAGACTCTCTTAAAATAAGATAAATATGAATTGAAGGAAAATACGGGATACTACTAACAGGATTTTACCTGTTATTTTTAATTCGTCGTGTGATTTTATCGTTTTACAGATAGGAAGTCAGGTGTATATAAAATAGTGAAGTGACCGTTTTTATGTTGGAGAGACAGGGAAAGAATTTAAAGAACGCTTTAACGAACACTTGCAGTACAATACGGTGGAGTCAAATTTTACACAGCACTTATATGCCAAAATCATACTTATATAAATTTTTACTCAAATTTTACACCTCTTCAGTTTTACGTAAAAAGAAGTTAATTAACTCTATTGTTAAGTTCGAAATTTACAATGAATTCAGAAATAATCTCAACATGTTAAAGATGAGCTAATATGTTAGTCCATAGTCCTGTATGATAGGCTGCAGCCCTTGTTTATTTAGCCAAGGCAAACCCTTTTCAACAGCTACTGTACAAAATATATGGAGTGTATCATAGACCAGGCTATGGTGTACATCAACCACAACCGTACTGAGCTAAATGTTATGTGTTGTGTATTTTGTATCTAATGTGTTTTTTAAGTGTCTATAATGTCCTAAAAAAACTACAAATACTTGAAGATAGGATTGCGATCTCGAAACATGTAAATATTACACGCACATAAAGTCTACCGATGCGTTAAATAAGAAGTAAAATAATTGAAGTTATTACATTTTATGAGTTACTTGATACCAAAAATCCTAACAATCAATGTGAACCATTTTCTCTACCGCAATAGAATTAGTCGCAAATCAGGTTGGGCTTTCATAAAAAGTCAATTCAGAGTTCGTTTCGTTTTAAACATTTAATACACTCGAATTGGAACGTCAATAGTTGTCTCGTGGTAGGGAAACGATGTCGGCGACCTCTAAACTCATCAACTAATAACATCCTGAATTTGCTTAATTGGCTAGTCACGTGACCCAAAACAAACCAACTAGACCATGGTGGCAATAGAGTAAATTAGCTAGCTTGTAGGGACGAGTTCAACCGGCTTTGTCCAATTGTTGGGTGGGTTTTTAATTATAAATACTTTAATACATATTATAAATTTACGGAAAGTATACTGTTTGTGCAAATATCATTGCAACAAAGACGCACAAAAAATACACTTTTTATGCAAAAAGCAGTACCATACTAATAACCATTTCAAATTAAAAACTACGATTGTTTAACACCTAAAAACATCAATTTGGTCAAGCAAACCAAAAAACAGCGTGGCACAAGAACCTTATCAAGCAAATTGCATACTGTACTGAGACTAAATTAATATATAGTTGAATTCTAAAATGTGTATTTTTTTATTGACATCATTAAATAAAGGCAAACACATATTTGAAGGCAGTACTTGAATTATCGATTATGTGTGACAGATGGTAGTTTTATTAAAATACAATAGAAGTTAATAACGCCATTTTTAAAAGACTGACACTTTTTATTAATTTAAAATTGAAATTAAATTTTCTCTCCGTTGTAAATTCGTAAAGAGACAGTAGTAAATAATTCAACCACGCGCTGAACCGACGACGTATTTTGAACAAATGTCCCAATTGAGTTTATATGTTTTAGGGTATTAATGAATTATTTCGTAATAGCTGCTTGACTGTACGAAATCTATAAGTAGAATTTGTTTGCACCTCAGGTTAAAATACAGGCTCACTCGCTGTTTCGTTCATCTCACAGCTTAGCGAGTTTGTACCTCTACCTTGAACTGCTTTGTTCAGCTTTGTGAGTTGGCACCTCTGCCCTGCGGTCTACGAGTTTGGACTCCTTTGCGCCACGGTTTATTTGAACAAAGTGATTTTATAACATTTTACGTTTTGATCGATTTTACGGAACCAGACGAGGTCGTGTAGTAAACATAATGTGTAGAACAATCTCGTATGTTTATTTTCTTTATAAGGGATTTTCACCTTCCCTTGCTATTTCACCCCACCCTCTTAGCATAGATGTTTGTTTGATTTGTAATGTACACTTTAGTTTTAGTTGTCTGATGATGCTTAACAGCGAAACAGCTGTCACAATTATATTGTTGTTTTTGTGAAATTTTGTTTAAGTTTATTTTTTACCTTAATATGGAATTTCACCAAGCACCGACTGTGGTCACACTTAATATCTTTCTCATCCCTTTAAATTCATATAGCTGCATGCCTGTACAGGGTGTACCATGAACTCTCTCTGGTCCCCTTTTGTGTATTTGTCCCTGGTATCGAGACAAACACAGTTCACAATATAAACATGGGTGCTTACTTTTTCGTCTGTCTGCATTTGTTTTTTACACAAAAAATCAGTGGTAACGCTCTACTGGCGAGGTTTACTAAATTTATTGAACCAATAGACTGAATACCTCGTATATACGGCATTGAAAACAATCTTAATTCTTAACGAACATAATAATTGCATTGTTGCAACCATATGTAGTAAAATTGGCGAATACTACATCACCTTCGAGCTGTAATAAATGTTTAATTTATATTGTTTTTGTTTTTAACGACACAACGATGCGAACTAAACTTTTTAGGTATAAAAGTTCCCTCTTGTAGAAAAGATTATAAGAAATATGTGACTGTAGAGGAAGGGGCGATCGAGACTATGTTAGTTATAGGAGACTGTACTATACTATATACTATATTTCTATACTATATATTTTACACAATATACTATACTATATATACGGAAGTCATAACGACTTCAACATCAAGAAGTTGGGAGTAGCCAACTTCAAAGTATAACACTGTAAAATAAATTCGTAAACATACTTCCCCTTAGAGTATTTACGTTGCAGAATTTAATAACGCATATTAAATGATTAAACCTATTGGAAACTATTTTTCAATTTCAAATTCAACTGATTATGGTCTTACAAGGTCTAAATCATTAAATTAAACATGGACCAAATATTTAATTTAAGTTAAGTTTGTGGGCGGGATTCTTGTGTTTTAAGTAATAATAGCCACCAATAAAACATTGGATTTGTTTACTATAATTTTGTTAATTAAATATTATAAATATATTTATGTAATCGGACTCTAACGGTCAATTTTTGCGTACAATTTTGTCCAATTTTGGTTTACTCTTTGGTTTTCTAAGTCAAAACAATATCACATTTCTGTAATGATAACTCCACATTAATTAGTTTAGTCTTTGAAGTGGAAACTCTTATATTCTTTACCAGCAAATAAATGTATTCATATATGCCAGATTGTATTTTTTGTTGTTTTCTTCTTTAAGGCTATTATATTCTGGAAATAATTGGCTTTGACAATGTTTATACCTCTTACAGCCAGGATCGTTATGTCTTTAATAAATCGGAAAACCAAGTAGAAGCGTTTTGTTTTGAATACTAGAAAAGGTCAAAAACTTATTACTGTTTTATTAACTGCTTTAGATAGAAAATCGTTGGTCCTCTAATTTTATTGTACCTAATTAACTTCCACTACCTACAGAATGGAACACAAATTATCAAAAATTAGTTTTTATTCTTGGTTTAACGTAACGCAATTTGTATTACATTTGAATAAACCAATGAAATATAATTTAAAGTGTTTATTTATAATAATTATAATAAAGCCAGTTTTAGACATAAAAACAAATTCGTTTGTAAAATATAATACTTTAAAACAAAATAACAATGTAATTTAGTTATAATTTAGTTGTACCTCAAATGTCACTGAATACGACGACTTTGTCATTGAAAAGCGTTTGACAATTACAATATTTTTGTGAGAATTGTGTTCTTTGTTTTTATTTTTAGAAATAATATTTTTCACGAATCAAGCTCGACTACATTTATAACAAAGTAATTGTCATATAATATTATTAAACCGATGCAAATCCTTAAAAAAAGGACAACAGTTTTTACTTGTGATTTATCTTTGCAAACTGCCAGTTTTCATTATAATTATTGTTGATAAATATCTGGATCAGTAAGTTAGATTTTGTGTTTCATGTTTACATGTGACAACAATGTCACTTACCTATTATTGTTTTTGTTTTTGTTGATAGATTTGGCAACAATGACAGTAACCTTTTGTGGTTAAAGTTGACATATCTTATAACACTGTCAGTAAGATTTATTAATTACATTTAAAAGACCAAAGAACTGAAAATTAGCTTTAATTAGTAATTATTAATATATCTGGCAACAATCTTAGTCAGTATTCGGCACCATTGCCGATAGAATAACACCGTCAACTTTGGTGATTACTGTCGATAAATCTACCAAGTTACATTTCAAGATAAAACAAGACCATTATAGTTACTATGAACAAAATTACTATTAAAAAAAGTTGGAATCAGGACTAAATTGGTGGTGATGGGATTAGCGCAATTACATTTAATCATTACAACATTGGTCAAATTATATTTAGTACATCTTTCGTATCTTTATTTTGTTAAAATCATTAAACTAAGTTTTAATGTATTTATAATAGAGAACGCACAAAGCTGGCTGAATACGTCCGTTTTTAGAACATTTACAATGATAGTTTGTCTTGGGTCACTTTACAAGTCAATCATTACAAATTATTGTGTTATAGTTGCAGGTTTAAAGGTCAACGATATTAATTTGACTTCCACGACAAAATTATTGAAGTTCCAGTCAAAACGCACTAAAAAATTGTAAAACAAAACTAGTTCTGAATTTATTTTTTTTAAGAACGCGAAATCTGATAGTTCACTATTTTTTAAGTAAAGTTTTTCGCTTTTCCTTTGACTATAAAGGCTATGTATGAAACGTCAGGAATACAATTCCAATGTAAATTTTTCTTTAGAAAGCTTTTGTAAAGCCAAATTCAATTGCTTGGCGAGCCAACAATAAAAAGGAAAAGTTTATAGATCTCAATCGGCAGCACAGATGTTCAGAACCTATACAACTTGGAAAAGAATACGTGTATTATATTAAATCAAATAAATTTATAAAACAAATTTTGGTTTTATTTTTTTAAACTAAAACATTGTAACACTTTTGGTAATAATGACAATACATTATTTACTTCTAGTATAATTCCATACTTTTTAATGTCACATAAATACGGAAATATAACTCATAGAATTATTGTAACAATATAGTTATAAGTTCATATTTATATTCAAAATAAAGCAAATATTTCTTTGTAGACTGCATGACAAAGTTCTGGAAAGTCAAATATTTATAAGCTACATTAGTTTTCCTAGCAATAGGCCTACCGCAATAGAAACGGTAAAAAAACTCATTTGGTTCTTTTCTTAAAAACCCAAGATAATAGATGAGGTTTAGATTTGATTATTGGCGAATTCATCTAGTATTTTTAAATACAACTGTTTAAATATTGAGGTTTTGTAATATTTTTATTATGCATTTGGAACTAAAAAAATTTCACAAAAATTAAATGTTTAATATTGTATACTATACTACATATTACATTTATACTACATATTACAAATATTCAGTGATTTTCGTTTATTATTTCTCTATTCCAATGCCATTGAAGTCGCCATGTATTTTTTAGACTTCATGTAACACTTAGAACTGTATAAATGTGCTATACGTTAAATGAATGGAGTACAGAGTCCGTGTGTAGAGTTTAGTTGAAATCTTGTGAAGTTGGGTTAATGATTAGACGCAAAATATTATATTGTAATGCTTCAGATTTTTGCAGAGTTGTCTGCCTTGTCCAAATAGGTCTGTAAATAACTTTTGCGAAACAAATTTGAATATTTAAAAAAAAAACTACGCTTTTGAAGTCGATAAAGAAGTTAGAGTCACTAATTCAAAACTAAGTTTATATATAGAGTGTTTATAAAGTCCCTTAACCTTTTTTATTCATTTTGTTATTGAAAACAAGTAAACCAAACTTTGTATATATCTTGTGTTGCATAACAGAACAAAGCTTTTCACATATCTGACCCTCTTTGATTTTCGGGTGCTTATGGACTGAAGAGAATAAGCATTTCAAATGCAAATTTAGGTCATGTAATACAAAATTGTAAAGCTTATTGAAGTAGAAATACAGTAGAGCATCTATTATCCGAACTAATTGGGACCGGGGGTGGTTCGGATAATCAAACACGAAAATTGTTTACCATTTAAAACCTCTTATCAATTCTTAGAAAAACTAATTGATGTAGGGATATAAATACGGTATAGATATTCTGTACCTAGAAGAAAAACTAAACTGTATATCGTAAAAAGAGCTTTATTTTTTAAAGATAGTGTAATAAGAAGTACATGTTTAATAATTAAATATGTTTACAATGGCAGTCCAATATTAGTGGTACTATACATTAATAACGTTTTATTGTAAACTAAACATTAACAAACTAAAAATTACTGCAAATTGCACAATACACTGTAATTAGTAGGCCGTTCAAGCGTTCGGTTAATTGACGTCCGGTTACAACATCAAATAAGGTGTTGATATTATTAATTATTATTTTGTAGATTGAGGGTAATAATTGTTTTTAATAAAGGTTATTTCGAAAATGATTTTATAATAATATTTACAAAATTCGAACACAATATAAAAATCTAAAGAGTAAAGAAGACAGCATAGTATTTTCCAGAACTTGAGCACATTACTTTGAAACAAAGCAAAACACAAAGTTCTAGTTTGAGTATTTTTTTTCCTTTTTTTATAATATTTCCAATGCTTATTACATGACCTACCTTTACATTTGAAATTGTTAACCCACCTCCCTCATGAAATCATAAAGAGCCATTTTAAAAAATGTGTTCTGTTACATAAAACAAGATATATTATATATACAAAGTTTTGTATTAACTTATTGCAATAAGTTACGACGATTTCCTGTAAAGACGTAAACCGAAAATTTTTACATCGATGCTTCCAGGAATTGGTGTATTATTTTATTTTATTTTTTTTATTTTTTTTAACGTTCTGCAGAATTGGTGTTTTGTTTAAATGTACAGGGGAAAGAGTTTTTTTACAAAGTGTAAAGACTACTTAGTGTTAGAAATAAAACTTATAAAGTATTTAACATTGTCTATAATATATTTAAACATTGTTTAACATATATTATGAGTGTCTTTAGGAATTACAGTTACGTATAAACTATAAACTTATAATAGACATGCTTTATAATATTCACTATAAAATAAAAATAAAAATACACACCAATGAATAAAGGTGAGTAAGGATATTTGATGTCTTATTGGATTGTACACATGTATATATTACTTTTAAGTTTAATAAATTGCCACACGCTTTATTGTTTCTAAGAAACAAAATTGTGTACCGCCAGTTTCTAGAGTTAAACGCAATAAATGTTAATACATTTATTTGCTGTCCTTAGAATGTGTTAAGTACACTAAACAAAAATTATAAAGCAACTTACCTTTTACCCATTTAAACTGGAAAATAAAATTAATACTACAAGAATATCTTGAAATTGTTTAGGTTTTAGTGAGAAAATGCAAACAAATTGAGCTATAGGGAATAATTTGACGTATTCTTAACAAACATATGAATTAGCAAACAACCATTATCTTTATAAATATCTGTACACATTAAAACTTCGAATATATTTAGCCCAAATTTTTACATGGAAAACTCCACAACCAGGCCAGTTGAAGTAAAATAACAAACTCGATTTTGATTTGAAATATGAAAAAAGTCATCATATTACCAACAATGTTGTCATCCTATTTACTTCTTACTTTTGTATTCAATTTAGAATACACAAAATCCCATAACCATCGCTATATTTTTTTCAAATTTGCCTTTGAATTTATTAGTTTGTTTACGGGAAAAGTTAATGTGTGCGGTCGTGGGACCCCTATCAGAACTAAGTTCATCACGCCTTTTCTTCTATTTTTTACCAGCCTTAACGGAAACATACAAATATAATTTTAATCTTTTAATTGCCATTTATTATTAGTTTGTTTTTTTATACAAATATTTACTATTTCCATACGTTTAATGTTAATATAATAAAAGTGTGGAATTAATTATAACATAAAAGATAAGATAGTAATCACATTTATTGGACCATACATTGTAAATACATTCAATAAACATAAAATGTTGGGTCATCAGTATAGGCCTTACCTAAAATTATTGTACTTATAATTTATTTTACCTATCTTAATGTAAACATACATACAATAATTTTAGGTTAGGCATAGACTTAAAATTACTTTCTAGACATAACCTAAAATTGTTGTACGTATTATAATAATATGCACACAATAATTTTAGGTTAGTCCTAGACTTATGAACCAACATTGTATGTTTATTGAATGTATTTCAGCGCTTGGTGACAATTTCTGAACGGCGCCGGACAGAATTTAATTTAAATTGAGGTACTTTCGTATAATACGGAGGCCATTATTTTTTTTAAAGTTGCTAGGTTAGGTATTGTTTTAGTAAACAACATAAATGCAAGAATAATAAAAAAAAAATAGCCTAAAGTTCTAACCTAAAGTATTAAGTCACAGTATGTTTAGGTGCTAGGTGCAAAAATAGTAGGCCTATGTAATAAAAATAGTGACCTCCATATAATACGTGGGTATAAGTACATAAATACATAAACCAAAACGCATGTTTCTTGAATTTATTTACATTCATTGACATAGCAACCAATTTGATAACGCTTTTTCGTCACTCGTATTTTATATTTGTCATTGACATAGCAACCAATTAATAACACTTTTTTTCGTTACGCATTACTTTTTCTATTTGTTAACTTCTACCGGAACCCGCTTTAAGGAACTTCGTTCCAAAAACAACTCCTCTGTCCATGCCGTTCAATAGTGTGATGAAACGGATAATAATAAATGAGTTGAACTTGGTTTATTTGTTTCTCTATTTATTTATATGGATTTGAAACATAAAGAAAATTAAATGTCGGCAGGTAACCTAACTAACAACCAATTTACAATAGCACAAAGTTAGACATGTCCATTGTTACGACAATTGAAGAATAATTAATTAATCTAATTATCAAATACCCTGATATAATAAGATTAATCCTCTTCCAAGTCGCTTTCCTACCTGAATTCATTATAAATCTCGGCTAAGCACTCCCTGTTGGACTGTGAAGCTTTCCATAATTAGTCCTTTACCTTCCCTAATGGATGAGTAATAAGCACTTCTGCTACGTTCTAATTTAGAACTTAATATCTTAATGAGATTATCTAAGCTAAAGGTGAATAATTTAACACAGAGAATAACTTCGTCTGTTAATCTTCTAGTATTATATCGCTAATGTAGTTCCTCTTTATTGTCAGCACTGTAAATTGTATAAAAGTGATTTGTGTTTGACCGTACGAAAATTGTATTTGAGGTATGTTTTTCAAAGTGCATAAATAAGTAACAAATGGTTACTTCCAAATCATATGGGTTGGTAAATATTCGTTATTAAAATAGGTTTCTTTTATGATACCGACAACCAGTGTGGCACAGATGTTAAAATGAAATTATCCATTCTGCAGTGTAGAAAACTCAAACATATTTGTCTAAGTTCATACCCAAATACTGGCATAAGAGATTCTTGCTACATGTCCTGTTTACCAGCCTTCGTTAGCCGAAATAGAATAAATCATAAATACGTAATAAAAATAAAAAAATCTATCTATATATAGAAAAATCAAATCCACTGACTCACTGATCACGACTTCTCAAAAACTAATGAACGGATTGGAACTAAATTTGGTACGTAGCATCCTCTAGGGCCATATGTGCTCACTAAGAAAGGTTTTAAAAAAAATATAAATATTAGGTGGGTTTGGGGAGGTCAAAGTTACGAAATTACGATTTTTCTAAAACTACTGAACGGATTGGAATGAAATTTGGTATGTAGCTTCCTCTAGGACCTTAGATGCCCGCTAAGAAAGGGTCTAAAACAATTCGAAATTTTAGGGGGTTTTTAGGGGTCAAAGTTACTAAAAAAAACACTGAACGGATTGGAATGAAATTTAGTATGTAGCTTACTCTAGGGCCCTAGGTGCTCGCTAAGAAATTGTTTTTTAAAACAATCTAAATTTTAGGGGAGGTTGGGGGGCAAAGTTACTAAAAATCCCCATAAGAAATACATAGTGTAATTTATATTTATTGATATAATGTATTTTTTGTTAATATACATTTAACTTTGATTTGTCTACCCGTGAAAAGCCGGATCGAGCAAGCTACTAAATATATAAAATTTAAAACCAACTCACACACTGTTTCTCAAAAACCATACCACCTAGGAACGTGAAATTTGTGACACATATTGCTTATAGGCGTTAGAGGCGCACCAAGAAAGGATTTACAAATATTTGGCCATTAAGGGTTGAAATAATCCCTAAAATTATAATTATTGTTTGTTATATATCTCAAAAGCCATACCGCCTAGTAACGGGAAATTTAGTACACATATTCTTCATAGGCGTTAGAGGCGTACCAAGAAATTATTTTAAACTATTTGACCAGGGTTGAAACAACCCCTAAAACAATGAATATCGTTTGTTATACATCTAAAAAACCACACTACCTTGGAACGTGAAACTTGCCTTTCTCTCTTCTAATTCTTTGCTTGAGAATTTTGATGTTTTTCTATTGACTTTTGTAGTTTTTTCTCCAATCTTCTTCTCTTTTGTGTTACAGTTTCATTTCTCATTGTTGTTCCCTCGAGTAATGGACAACTAAAAGGTCAACCCTGCCAGAGGTCCGATAGAAGGGTAAGGCTCTTATACAACATTGTGTGCCCGGTGCCCTGAGGTTGACGCTAGCGGCATTACATTTTTAGCCACCCCCATACCATTCATCCATCGTCACGTTTCTCACCAACATGTTGGATTGGGTGGATGTAATCCAAGTGAAACTTAATGCTCCGCAAGTGACAAAGTTGCACCGGACTACACTACGGCATAACTGCATTATCCATTGCTTTGAGCGGTAATATGTAAGGACCACGTGTGTTGCTTACATGCACTAGGGGGTACGGAACAACATTAAACGCTAAAAGATCCATCTCTGACGCTTGCTGATTGACGAGCTCTAAAAATTCACACTTCCGTATAAATATGAGCAACGCGTGAAGCCTGGTAGTTTAAGAATATCAACTACATTTTGTTTAGTAGGGAGTGGATTCTTGCCGTTGAATTTTTACGAGGCGTTCAGAGACTTTAACAGCTGACGCAAGCTTTACTGCCGCGCAAGTATGGAATACTATACAAGCACCACTAGGGTACGAGCGGTGCTCAAGCGGTTCGCGAGCATGGTGTGGGACGGTGTCTCGAATTCTTACGAGCGGCTCGTTGCTCTGACGGATCCAGAAAAAGTCGTTTCGAGAGACGAACACAAAAGGATTCGCAGTCGAAGTGTGGACGGCGCGGAGGCAAAGTCTAGTTCTCGCGAGCAAGGTGTAAGTAGTTTTTTTTTTAGGCAGCGTTATGACGTTTTAGTAAAATTCATAGAATAGCCAAACACGTGTTTTGAATTATTTTAGAATAAGTACTTTACAATTTGTTTTTACAATAAATAGAAATAACAGATTTATTCTACAACTATAATGGATTTTAAAATTAAATTAGAACGGACTATTTTTATAGTAAATAATTAATTTATGTACAGTTTAATTTACTGTAAAAGAACAGAAGGGTGGAAAAAATAAACATAAATGTTGATATACTATCACCGTTGACAATATAATTTCTATTTACACCAGCAATAATATGTAGAAATATGTCAGTAATTTTATAAAAGTTAAGAAAATAAGATTATGTGTATAAGTTAAACAAAACCAAAGAAAGAACTTTGTTTGGAATAAATATTTACAATTTGTTTTAATAATACTTAGTAGAAATGCGTAATTTATTTTACAACTGTAAATTACTGACAAATTTTATTGAAACGATATACAAATGAAAACTGTACTATCGAATCTACTGTGAAAGAACTGAAAGGTGCACATAAATAACCAAAAATGTTAAAATACTATGAACGTTGATTTTATAATTTATATTTGCAAAAGCTGTATGTAGTAATGTATCAGTAATTCCATAAACAAGTTAAACATTGACAACATACAAAGTAGACCTTTGGAAGACATTTCATAGAAGTCTGAGAAAACTTTCTTCAATTCTGCTTTTAAAATAATAATCTGCAACTAATTAATACACATATTACACGATTATAATAATATAACTTTACTATTTCTTAATAATATTAAAGTACTAGATTTGCTAAGCCTTACCAGGGAATAAATATACACTACCCAATTTATTAAACCAATATTATTTTTTATTATAAGCGAAACGTTGATAAATTTTAATTCGTTATGTATTAAACATAGAATATTTAGAAAATCAATATCGGCTGTATGCCAATTGTATTTAGGAAACCCACTACTATTGATTATATGTACAATTTAAATCAGTCAAATTCATTTTAAATAGACTTGTTAAATTTCCATTCTTAAGTTTTCTCTTATGTAAGTTACATTCTTAAGATCATCACACTTATCCAATGGACAGGGCATATATTGTAACATTAGTGTATAATGTTTTTATAAAAATATTGTATTGACAAATCACTAAAGTTCACAGGTAAATTTTGGGTTAGTAATGAATTACAGAATTAAAACAATAAGAATTACAGTGAGGCGGGGCACCATCTTCTTTGGTTCAGCTTCTTCCAATTGAGGTAAGAGTCCTAATTAATTGTAGCTCATCAATATAAAATACATCAATTAGAGTTGCTTCAGAAAAAACAAAAAAAAACAAAGGCCCATAAACTTTCCGCCGGGATATGGCACAAAAAAATCAATTTATGGGAGTCTCGTGGCGACTATACCATCTCGTAGGGGTTTGCTGACCCCAGATGCGCACATTATGAGTGTTAAACGCAAATGATAAGACGTAGTTGTAAGTGTCTCCTTGAATTAACTGCTTATTCACGACTAGGCTTTTGAACTAATTTTCTGGAACTAAGAGTGAAATACTCCCTCACTCGTTCTACACGTTCTTGAGTCTCTCTTGGATTTTCCTTTGCAAAAACAGCCGGTGCCTTTAAACTGGTGTTATTATCACTTGGACTATTACATTAGAACTTATTATGCAACACACTGCCACGCGCAAACCTCCCTACCCTTTTAATTTTTTCAATAAACACAACCTTTTGTTGTTAACTTTAACACTTTCCCTCATCAAATAACACCCAAGTGTTTTCAGGCCTTATTTGACGTTTTTCCGTTGTACTACCCCGTTAGAACAATTTGAGAGGTTTGGCGAGGGCAAGAAAAGGAAAACTTTTTGTTTCCTATTCTTAAGTTTTTTAAATTTAAATTAGTTAGACCTTTTTTGTCTTTTGTGTAGTACACTAGCTCAATTCTAGACTCTTTTTCGGGATCGTTCCCTTTGGAGTTAAATTTGTAGTGATCCGTGAATAACTCACCTGCTGACTTAATTACACTAGAGCACTGAATGGTTTTAGGATTAATTTGATTGGATTTGTAAATTATATATTCAAAATTTTTCTATTGAAAACACAAAAACGATTTATTAATTAACATAAATCCATTAACTTTGAAACAACAAAATATTATTTTCAAAAACACAATGAAATTTATTAATCTTTAACTTATAATTACATATATTGAAAAGTAGCATAGTGATTAATTAATTTATTAATTAAAATTTGTATATTATAATGATTATATTATTTACATATTTCGATTTGCCATTGTGAGTAATGAAATTTACTAAACGAGTTTACTTTATTCAATTTCCCCAAAATTTACTTGAATTTATTTATTTAATTTAATTTATTTATTGTTTT
>JAGFPH010007146.1:45701-68892 GCA_018207615.1 Philaenus spumarius | reverse complement strand
ATCTCCAAGGTATTATTTGTTGTAGTTTGGGTTTGGTTAGTAAATAGCCTAGACTCGTATGCTAGCTTAAGTATTTTTCCTGTGCCTATAAAGTCGAAATCAGGGTTAGACGTAGCGGTCGCTTTGGAACCGATATTTGACAATCATAAGATGAAACATTTCCAGACCAAGCAGGTGGGTTGTTTAATGTTAATAGTAAACGTATTGTAGGTATGTCCAATGGTTTAGGGTACGAAGATGCCGTAAATTTGCGACAATAGAACGAACTAAAAACGTGGGTCATAAACAATACATTAACTTAAAAAAAAATATATTATTAATATGTGCGAATACTATGACTGTAATTATAAGCGTATAGGTAATTTAGCCATGGGCATTATGGACAACTATGCTGTCACAATTGCTAAGGAGCCAAATTAAAACGAATGAACTTTGCGTCATTCAAAGACGAGCTAAAGCGGGCAATTACAAGTATTGTACAAGCAATAAACGAAAATAAAAAGCATAATAAGGACGCGCTTGTAGTTCTACTTTCTGCCTTTTAAACCGAAAAACACAAAAACTTTCCAGAATTTATACAGCGTTTATATTCACCGACATTAGCGATACCCCCATTCGCTATAGGTCAGTAGTAAACCAAGCTTGAAATTCAGGTAACTTTTCAGTAACGATCATGGAGCCAGAGAGGATGGTCGTAGGGAGTCTACCTAACACATCGTTGGGTATTTTCTTAAAATCAGTACATTTCCTAAATTCCGAGTGCACAAAAATCGCAGCAACAGGTCTATTCCAGCATACGGGTTATAGCCTAGGGTTGTTGATTCAGGCGGGTAAAAATTTTGTTTTCTTTACAGACGAAGTGTTTAACGAAATATTACTTTTGGACATAACTTCTGCTCTTGAAGGAAAGGCTACTCACGGTTTTACTCTAAGTGTTGGAAATATTCGAGTAGCAACGGTGTTTGGAAAACGTTATGTTACATTCAACGACGGTCAGCATTTTTTAAACTTGAACCTGTCGGAGTGGGGGCTGTTTAAAGACGCCATACCTCTGATAAACCTTCGTATTAAAGAATTATTTTATTACGAGGAGGATTTGCGCGAGTACATCATTAAATGCCTGACCACAGACGAACTCGTTTCCAGCACACTCCCCGAAGTGGACAGATTGTACGAAGAGGTTAAGTTGTTCAAAAAATATGCAGGCAGTAGTTGAGTTTCACGGTTACCACGATAACAACTATAAGTTTATAGTCAAAGAGTTTGCTATAGTCGGTGAGAATTTTTCCAGTGTCGTTGTTTTCAAACCGCCTTATACATTTGATCAACTGAATAGTGGCGCTCGGAGGACAGCCCTTTGGTTACAAAAAAACTATCATCATATCGGCTGGGAAGAAGGTGACGTTCCTTACGACGAAGACGTGATACGCACGCTTTGCAAACCGTTTTCCATAATTTACACAAAAGGATTGGAAAAAGCTCAGTTTTTGAGAAAGCTTCTGCCACACGTGGAAGAATTACCAGAGATTGAAAGATACTCGCACTGTACAGAGGTTAATTGTATATTACCTCAGCACTTTCAATACGACAGTAAGTGTGCCTTAAAAAGTGCTAAATATTATTACGATTCTCTTCTTAAGTTAAAAGAACAACACGGACTGTAAACACCGAAATTATTGGCAGGGCGAATGGCCAAAACATTGTATTTTTATTTATATCCAATGTATTTTGTATTCTAATAGCCGTTATTACTGTAAATACTTTAGTGTTGTTGTAATGAGAGGGAATTATTAATAATAAACTGTATTTGTGTAACAAAGTTGTTTTAATGAGTCATTCCTATAACCATTTCTTTACCATTTTAATGTGAACAAGAAAAAAAAACTGTTTGAAAAAGAGTGACACGGTTTTTGTACATGTCTAGGGGTCAGTGACCGCCTTGACTCCTGGGTTAACGCTGTGTAACGAGATTTTAGTACAATGGTGTTAGAGGCTATTGCACAACATTGTGTATTGAAAACTAGCAATTAATAGCAGCCATGGTAAATATGGGGAAATAATAAAAAAAACAGAATTTAAATGTAATTTATTTCTTACAAGGTATTGACGGTAGCGCATTCTGGTAGAGAGTTTTAGAAATATTAACCCGTCCGACGGTAGCGCGTTCTGGTAGAGAATCAGCGAATTCATTAGACAGTACAACGGATACAATTCTGCCGACTCGGCATTGTTACACATGCTAACATAAGTTTTGCTGATTCGTTTGGAATGTGTAAGTCTACTCTAAAGTTTGGTTATGTAATTACGTATATCATACACAAGGGTGCGGCAGAGCCTAATTTTGGCCAAAATTTTATTTCGGCTAAGTGCCCTTCGGTTGCACTCGGACAGAACCTTACGTTCGGGTTATCTCGGTTTTCCATACATTAAAACACATTCATAAAAATAATTTGGGGTACAGCGAAGCCTAAGCTCGGTCAAGTCCGGCGTTTTGGTTCGTGGTAAGACCGGTAGAAATAGTGTAAATCATACGCACGAGGTGCGGGGGCGCCTACGGTTAGCCTAAGCTTTATTTTGCCTAAGTACGAATTTCGGGGGTTGCGGGAGAGCCTAATTTTAGCCAAAGTTTTATTTCGGCTAAGTGCCCTTCGGTTGAACTCGGGCAGAATCTTACGTTCGGGTTATCTCGGTTTTCCATACGTTATAACACATTTTATAAAAATAATTCGGGGTACAGCGAAGCCTAAGCTCGGTCAAGTCCTTCGTTTTGGTTCGGGTAAGACCGGTAGAAATATATTACAAGGGGTTGCGGCAACGCCTATGATTAGTCTAAGCTTTATTTCGCCTAAGTACGAATTTCGAGGGTTGCGGCAGAGCCTTACGTTCGGTTAATTACGGTTTGCAAGTCTTTATTTTGACTAAGTCCGATTCGGGTTTACTCGGGGGCATTCGGTAGTGTTCGGGTTTATATAATGCACTTTATACTATATTACAAGGGTACTATAACAATTTAAAGCTAATAATTTCTCTAAGTGACCTTCGGTCGGATTCGGGAACGATCGGTAATGTTTGGGTTGTTATAATACAATTTATACTATATCCCGACGACACTATAACACCGTGCACCTGATGCAAGGTTGCTGACGGGTGGTAAACTTATATACTTCACAAAACAGTAGATTCTCAACAGAGTCGGCCTAGCTTAACCGCTAGCGCTGCGGACTCGGGTCATGGTGATACCCGGTTCGACTCTCGGCGACACCCAAACTTTTTTCAAAGCAAAAAATTAAATTAAATTAAATATTAATTATTACAAAACAAGATGGCTGCCAAAAAAAAAGATGGCGGCTCAAAATTCCCCAAAATCTTTAAAAATCCAAAATCCCCAAAATTTCCAAAAATCAAAAATCTTCAAAATTCCAAAAATTCCAAAAATGTTAGGACCCACCAAAAAAAAAAACCCAAAATCCAAAAATGTTAGGTTAGGACCCCCAAAAAAAAAAAACCCAAAATCCAAAATTCCCAAAAAATGGCTTAGGTTAGGAACCAAAAAAAGGGGGCGTGGCTTGGGTTAGGAACCAAAAAGGCCCAAAAAAATACCCCAAAAAAGTGGGCGTGGCTTGGGTTAGGAACCAAAAAGACCCAAAAAAACACCCAAAAAAAGGGGGCGTGGCCCAAGGTCAATGACCTTCCCCCACCACTTTTGGCGCCGAAGTGCCGCGGACTCTACTCCTGAGCCTTACTGGTACTTTTAACCAGTATTAAAACTGTTGTTATAAAATATACAAAATAATTTGATTTGAACATTTAACATGATTTACCATCTTAGTTTTGAAGCTATTATTAATCCTACACCTTTATTATAAATAAAAACATAACATATGTTTTTAGAAGGTTAAATCGAGGGTTGGTGTGCGGAGCACTTAGGGGTCTCCCCTAGTTAAAGGTATTGACACGAAGGAGCGGGGAAAACTACAAGTTTTTCTCAATTTACAACATTTATAGGGCTTTCAGGAACTTAAACTTACCAAAAATCTCCATAAGAAATACATTGTAATGAAACACAGCTGAGTACAAAAATCACAATAAGAAATATATTGCAATGAAAAACAACAGAGTATGATTTGTAAACAAACAAATATTTTATATTTTAAGTTAATATGTATAAGTTTTTGCTAACAGCCTTTATAGTTTTTGTGTTTTCATTATTTATTTTATTGTTAAAGTTTGTTTCAATATAAATTGGGGCATTTGCCTCTACAAGCCACTAGTTTTCATAGAAACTCCTAATTTGTAATATGTTTCAAGATTTGTATTCTTTGAGTTTTTTTTAAGCCCAACCGTTTTGTATAAAAATAACAATACACTTACACAACCAAAGATGTTCTGCGACAACCTGCGGAGGGGATAGTAGGGACAGCAAATAGTAGGGGAAACAAAGCGAGCTCCACGAGCCAACTGTATTTGCTTAATTTTCTAACCCACCGCCCTCACTACTCATTACAAATGCATTAGATCAATACCAATTAAGGTAAAACAACTAGTACATTTCACTAATTAAAAAAGAAAAGACATTCGGAGAACAAACTTACCCCTCCTTAATTAAATAAAACAAGAATTGTTTTAATTTATTAGAACAGAATTCTTTCTTCCTTGCTCGGTTTAACAGCAGTGTGTCGAGCAACTTAAAACCCGCTATGGTTACGTTAAACGCGTTTAAATCATTTGTAAACACATATTTGTCTACAACTTTTCACTACGTAAAACAGCCTAAAACGTTTTTCCTCCTAAGAGACATTTTGGGAATCAAAACCTGCAGCATAAATGGAGACGGAGACGTAAGCCCTTCGCTGTGCGGAACTATTTACACGGGTCTGCTTTTGGTTTTATTTTCATTTATCGCTATTTACAATATAATTTGGGTCGAAGCCGTCAACAGACCGCATCCGGGAATTCAATCGAGCGCGTGGTTATTCTATATGGTTACGTTACCGCTTATTTCCATAACGAACCTGGTGACAACTTTGGTACATAGGGACGGAGATATACGACACACTAAACGATTTTTTTTCATCTCAAAACAACTAGTTCGGCACAGGATTCCGTTTGATTTGGACAGTGTTCTTAAAAAACAACGTAACTTGATCACTTTCAATGTATTTTCTATTTTGCTTCTACTCGCGACGCACTCTTTTGTAATTTGGTTTTATTCTATAGACGAATATTTAATATTCACCTTAGCGTTATTCCATATTTTCAATGCTTACAATTTGATGAATCAAGCGTATTACATAATAATAACGCATTATATCAAACAAAGATTCGTATCTCTGCACCAGGCGATGGGAAACATTGCGGGCGATCGAAAATCGCTTTTAAGGAAATTCGAAATGATAAAACAACAGTATAACTTATCCGTCGATTCGTGTTTGTTTTTCAACACTAAGAACGGCCTACAATATTTGGTTCTGGTGATATCTAACATTACGACCTTGACGGCGATCGCTTACACTATTTCCAACACACTCGTTGATAAACTCGAAGGGAAACCATTTCAACCAATTACAATTATGTTCTCAGTGAATTGGGCTTTCTTAAAATTTCTTGAATTACTAAGTTTGGTTCAAGCGAGTTACGGATGTACGCAGGAGGTAAGTTTTAGATAGTCTTGAAACAGATTTAATAATTAGGCCTTAATAAGTAAATAACGGAGAATAAAATCAAATTTAAAATGCGTTGAAAGCAATGGCAGCTTGCGTATAGGCCCTGTGGTACTGCAGGACCCCCTGTTTCCACGCGATATTATCGAAAATCTATAGATATAAATAAAATTTTAGTGTCTGTATGTGATTTCAAAATAATTACTTTTTTCTAAGCTCATATGGTTATTCACACTTAATCAAAACCTAAACAAGCATTTTTCAATTTTTTGTCTGTTCGTTTGTCCGAGCTAATCTCCGGAATGGCTGAACCAATTTTTACAAAACTTTCATTTGCACGAGAACTTTACAGAGATTAATATAGGCTACTTTTTAATCCCAGAAATATTTAACATTCACATTTAAAAATTGAATAAATGTATAAATTATGGTCAAAATTAGGAGTTTTGCGAACGGATGCGACCATTATTTAGTGAAATAACTGATTTGGATCAAAAACTTAACACTTTGACAAGATATCTGTTTTAATTTACTGTATATGCCGGTTTAACCGTTAAATATATATCAAAACAGCATGCAATAATGTGAAATCGTTGACGTTCATGCAAAATGTAATATGTCTCACACATACAATTCATACAGATTCAAACTTAAGAACAACCAAGCAAACTTCCTATAACCACTCCTAGATGGCGCTGATGAAGGTACATTTTTGTCATAACCGCTCCTAGATGGTGCTGATAAACTATCTTTTACTTTACACGGAATATTTATACCGATAGTAAAGTAACTGAAGTTTTGTTAGTTTGTCAGTTTTCCTTCATGAAGCCGTAGTCTAGTGGATAACGTAGCGTCTTTCTGATCAGAAGATGCTGAGTTCGAATCTAGGCTAGGGAGACCAGATATCTAATCATATCATCTGTGGTTTGAGGGTAGGAGGGCGGAAGTAAAGCAAACGGTGGTTTGCTTGCTTCCAAGCTGACGGGATATGACTAGATATCTGGTCTTCGGCTGGGGCTGTTTTGCATAATTTTACTAAAGTAATTATGTATGTAAAATATACATTTACTAAAAAAAAAACCAGGAAAACGACATTTTATGTCTGCAGCTAATATTTCTATCACACTCGCAAAAATTTAACTTGAAGGACTGTTTTATTTATTGTTTCCTGAAAAGTACACTTTTTTACATATGACATTTTGCATGAACGTCAACGAAATGCACCCATAGATTTTAAATACACCTGAAAACCTGATTTATAATTGTTACGTTCGTTACGGAGTAATGAATAACAAACTGGCGGAAAGCAGGATTTTTAACATTAATTGTTGCGCAGCTAATAATTTACGTAGGCCTAAATGGGATATAAAGATCGATTTAGGCAAAAATCACTGTCCGTTTTTGGGCCATGGAACTCGGATCTAAAAACTTTTTTTATTGCGTATAATGGTTATGCACAATATTGTCACGAAATGAAGTTGCCGGATGTAATGCCAAGCGTCACTTGTTGCTGAGATCCTATACAGTATGGACCTGTCGATTGTCTTGTGGTGAAATAATTTCACAATCTTGAGTTTGTGCGGTATTTATAGTTTAAATACCGTACAGGTATGAATAACAGTTAGTAGAGACAGTGTTATGAATAAATAATATCAAATAGCGTAAATCGTACGTTGCGAAGCTGAGAAAATTAACTTTGTAAATTTTCGTTGGTGTGCGTTGGCTTAAAAGTTAAGTAATGGCGAACGTTTGCAAACAGGTGCCGCGTGAAACGACATTTCTGTTCTAAACGCTTTCAAAGAACAAAGTGATTTTAATGTGGAGAGGCTAGAGTGCTACGAACAAACATCTAAAAGGGGAAAGTTTTAATTAGGGGTATAAATTCAATTTAAAATCATTTAGAATATTGTAAGTTTTCTTTATCAGTGAACTATAAAACAAAACGTACGTAAGTAATAAATATAATAATAATTAAGTCTGCATTTCAAAATTCTAATGTTTTAAATTGTTGTATGTCTAAATTTAGTAAGTGAATATCTGGAATGAATGCGTGAGTGTTTGAGAGTTTTTGAGATCAAACATGAATTGCCAATCTTTTTCTTTAATACGTTTGTATGTTTAAAATCTAAAATGTGGCATTAAAAATTTAATGCCAACTATTGTTTTCTTAATTTGAGTCATTTCCTTCCTAGAAGTACTTCATGGTAAATTGAACCTTGGTTATGAAATATAGAGTCAATATAAGTTTAAGAAATACAAAATGGCGTTCAGTTGAAACCGCAGTAACAGATTTTGGCGGCAGGGTTTCTGTGAGAAGAACACAGACTCCGTGCTTCTAAGACGAGTTGCCCCGTAGTTATCAGCTGTACGCACAGATGTATATACCAATATGCGTAACAGAGATTTAGTAGTCAACTGTGACAATCACAGATCTGACTATAACATAGCCTATTTTCAATTTTGGGGTTATGTTTGTTTGTTTTTGTTGTGGTTAAGGGAATAGTATTTTATAGATTTGATTTGATAATTATATTAATAAAGTAAAGTATACAAATTGAAAGTATGATATTACAAGTAATTGTTACGCAGCAAAAGGTTATTTTTTTTATTAAATTCACTTAGAAAAAACTTGTCAAAATTTAATTTTTTTTTTTTTATTAATAAAATTTGTTTGTAAACGGCTGGCAAGCATACAGCACGTTACAATATTGACACAATAGAGCTTTTGTTTATGTAATCACATCTATCAACAAAGTCACAGTTACCAGCTAGTGCTTCAATAAATTGCCATTTTACTTGTAATTTACAACTTGTGTACATAATACCTTAAGACCTAATAAGGGGAAACACCAATGTACAACAAAATAATAATGCAGGTAATTTTTTCTGCATTAAACTGTCTTGAAATTAAACCTTGTAAACTTGATGGTTGATTTTTCGGCTACAGGCTATGAGTACCAAATTGGTACTCGCTCTAAAAGAAAGTATTTTCGAGTAAAATCAGTCAACAAATTATTTAGCTATGTTATTTTAAACTAAATCATCCCAGAAATACAACATTTTAGTTAAGAAAAATCGTGGCCCCAAGGGCAAGTTATGTTTAAACAGCATGGCAGTCAATCTGTTAGATTCCAGCCGAATGTTCAAATTGTGGAAACAAATGGATTTCTATTGAAGTTTTAAAATTGTTATAATATCAGGTATTTTCCCAATACAAAATCTATACATATAATTTCGTAAGCCGAATTTTGAGAAAAAGATTGTGGGAGCTTGGAAAGTCGTGCAAAGCTGGGAAATGGCTCAAATTAAAGTTATTGACACAAAGAAGCGGGGGAAAATATAGGTTTTCTCAATTTACAACATTTATAGGGCTTTGAGGAACTTAAACTTACCAAAAATCTCCATAAGAAATACATTGCAATGAAACACAGCTGAGTACAAAAATCTCAATAAGAAACAATTATATTGCAATGAAATACAGCAGAGTATGATTTGTAAACAAACAAATATTTTAACAAATGAACACCACTGTAAGATCCGAAATAAGAATTGAGAATGTTTTCAATGTCGTATACACGAGGTATTCAATCTGTTAATTCAATAATTGCAGTAAAACCGTACAAGTGAGATAACATCAACCAATATCTGGAGATATCAGGGTAGCTCAGTTGGCAGAGCATCACGACGGAAACGTGAAGGTCAAAGGTTCCCGGTCTTGATCTATGTTTTTTCACTTGTAATTTAATTAAATATACTAGGGGAGACCCCTGCGTGCTCCGCACGCCAACCCCCCACACCCAAACTCCCTGTTGGAACCCGTTGTGTGCCGTTGGAACCCGTTGTATAGTCAGCAAGGCTCAGGTCTACACTTTAATAAAAACCTAACCTAAAAATTGATTAAAAATTTGAAATAAACTGTCAATAAAAATATTAGAGACTACAGCTGATTACTGAATCAACAATAAACATTACAAATCAGATCTAAAACACACCAACAATAACATAACCTAAATCAAATCATCTGTTGACATTTGAGTAAGTTTAAAGTAAACAACTTATTTATTTGAAACTCAATTAGTTTATCAGCTGTTTAAAATCAAATTACAGTATTTCCTATTTAGCCTAGTTGTAGCATAGGCTACTGATGCATTTTTAAAACTCGGAATAAAACTAAAATAAAAGTGTAAATCAAATATTTAGCTTTACAGTGACTTAGAACTGGAAATTATCTTTTAAATAAAAAAAGAATCATCAAAATCGGTTAAGTATTAACTTCAGGAAGTGAGTGAACTAAAATCAGGAATTTTTTAAAATATATAGATTTTAAGGTTATGTGAATACGTTTTTGCTGACAACGTTTATAGTTTTTGTGTTCTCATTATTTATTTAATTGTTAAAGTTTGTTTCAATATAAATTGGGGCATTTTGCTCCTACAAGCCACTAGTTTTAATAGAAACTCCTAATTTGTATTATGTTTCAAGATTTATATAATTTCAAGACTTGTATTCTTTGAGTTTTTTTTAAGCACAACCGTTTTGTATGAAAATAACAATACACTAACACAACCAGAGATGTTCTGTAACAACATCTCACGGAGGGGTAAGCGAGCTCCACGAGTCAACTGTATTTGCTTAACTTTCTAACCCACCTCACTGCTCATTACAAATGCATTAGATCAATACCAAAAGGTAAAACAATTAGTACATTTCATTAATTAAAAAAGAAAAGACACTCAGAGAAATTACCGTTCCTTAATTAAATAAAACAAGAATCGTTTTAATTTATTAGAACAGAATTCTTTCTGTTGCTTGGTTTATCAGCAGTGTATCTAGCAGTTTAAAATTCGCTATGGTTATGTTAACCTCGTTTAAATCATTTTTGTCTTCAATTTTCCACTACGTAAAACAGCCTAAAACGTTTTTCCTCCTAAGAGACATTTTGGGAATCAAAACCTGCAACATAAACGGAGACGGAGACGTAAGCCCTTCGCTGTGCGGAACTATTTACACTGGTTTGCTTTTGGTTTTATTTTCGTTTATCGCTATTTACCAAATAATTTGGCTCGAAGCCATCAACAGACCGCATCCGGGAATTCAATCGAGTGCGTGGATGTTCTATCTGGTTACGCTACCGCTTATTTCCATAACGAACCTGGCGACAACTTTGGTACATAGGGACGGAGATATACGACAAACAAAACGATTTTTTTTCATCAATAAACAACTAATTCGGCACAGGATTCCGTTCGATTTGGACATTGTTCTTAAGAAACAACGTAACTTGATCGCTTTCAATGTATTTTCTATTTTGCTTCTACTCGGGACGCACTCTTTTGTAATTTGGTTTTATTCTATAGACGAATATTTAATATTCACCTTAGCATTATTCCATATTTTCAATGCTTACAATTTGATGAATCAAGCGTATTACATAATAATAACGCATTATATCAAACAAAGATTCGTATCTCTGCACCAGGCGATGGGAAAGATTGCAGGCGATCGAAAATCGCTTTTAAGGAAATTCGAAATGATAAAACAACAGTATAACTTATCCGTTGATTCGTGTTTGTTTTACAACACTAAGAACGGCCTACAGTATTTGGTGCTGGTGATATCTGACATTACGACTTTGACGGCGATCGCTTACACTATTTACAACAAACTTGTTGACGAACTCGAGGGGAAACCATTTCAACCGATTACAATTATGTTCTCAGTGAATTGGGCTTTCTTAAAATTTCTTGAATTACTAAGTTTGGTTCAAGCGAGTCACGGATGTACGCAGGAGGTAAGTTTTAGATAGTCTTAAAACAGATTTAATAATTAGGCCTTAATAAGTAAATAACGGAGAATAAAATAAAATTTAGAATGTGTTAAAAGCAGTGGCAGATTGCGTATAGGCACTGTGGTACTGCAGGACCCCCTGTTTCCACTCGATATTATCGATAATCTATACATTAAATAAAATTGAACTGTCTGTGATTTCAAAACAAATACTTTTGTCTAAGCTCATATCGTTATTCACATTTTACCAAAACCTAAACATGCATTTTTAAATTCTTTATCTGTCTGTCTGGGCTAATCTCTGGAATGGACAAACTGATTTGGACAAAACTTTCATTTGAATGTAGACAACTTTACAGAGAGTCTAGGCTGCTTTTTATCCCAGAAAGATTTAAGATTCCTAACTAAACATTTTAAAAATGTAAAAATTATGGACAAAATTAAAGGTTTTGCAAACGGACGTGACAAGCGACCATTTCAAATAAAACAATTTATTTGAATCAAAAACTTAACACTTTGACAAGACCTTCTGTGTTTTAATTTACTGTATGCGCTGGTTTAAGGAGGCACTCCACCTTTAAAAAAAAATTCTTTATTATTAAAGCAAACCTAATCATTTTACGTTTTATAATATGAGTGTTGGTTATAGTGACTTTTCCATAAGTTTTGGCCCCCACCCCCCTCCCCTCCGTAGGGGGGGGTTAATTTTTATGGATTTAACTAGGCTTCACTGTGGCAGACATAACTCAAGTTGTATTTGAGATAGCCTCATTTTTTTTGTTTTTTTTTTTTAAGAGGTCATTCTATTCTACAACCTGTAGTATGGATATTAAATTATATAAAATATTTCTGTACACAATATGTTATTTAATTTTTTTATACAAAATTTTAGGAAAATCTTTTTTTAATCATTTCTTAAAATCTTTATTATAGGAACTAATGTATATCCATACTACAGGTTGTACAATGAAATGTCCTCTTCAAAATAAAAAATAAAAAATTATGAGGCTATCTCAAATACAACTTGAGTTATGTCTGCCACAGTAAATGAAAACGTGAGAAACAAAACTTTCGGAAAACGGCCTAGAAAAAGACTGTTATTTGAAGAATATACAAGTACAAGTTCGTTTTTAGATAAAATAAACTTATTATAAGCATATTATCTATACTTATTATATATCAAATTGTTCAGAAAATCACAGGGAACAAAACTAGGTGAAAAAAAATTGTAATTTTTATCAATATTAAGGCGGAGTGCCCCCTTAAGTGTTAAATATATATCAAAACAGCATGCAATAATGTGAAGTGTACTCATAGATTTTAAATACACCTGAAAACCTGATTTGTAATTTTTATGTTCATTCGGGAGTTATAACTTACAGAAAACAGGATTTTTAGTGTTTACTGGTGCATAGCTAATGATGTACGCACCTTTTAAAAGGAATACAAAGATCGATTTGGGCGAAACTCACTGTGCATTTTGGGCCTTGCAACTCGGATCTAAAAACATTTTTATTGTTGCATGTAATGGTAAGGCACAATATTTACCCAATAGCCCTTTTATTTATTTAATCATATCTGCAAGCGAAGCCATAAGTACCAGCTAGTCTATAATCTATACTCATATTATAAAGAGGTAAAGTTTGTTTGTTTGTGTGTTTGTTTGTATGTAGGGGGTAATCTCTGGCACTACTAAACCGATTGAAAAAACAGTTTTACTAATAAAAAGCTACCCTGAGTAACATAGGCTATAATTCATTTCCATAAAAACCTTTTTTTATTCCAATATTTGTAAATTTAGTCGGAAAAAATTCTTAGGTTAGGCCCAGAATGATAAACCAACACATGTATTTACATTTATTACCATAGCAACCAATTGAATAAACTAACAGATAGATAATATAGATGGTTACTAAAATATTTCCATTAACAGCTGATTTCAAAATTTGAAGCAATTATTTTTGTATTTCTAGCTTTTGGGTTAGGGTTTTAAAGTGTAGACCTGAGCCTTGCTGGTTCTTTTAACCACTATTATAACTGCTGTTATAAAATATAAGAAATAATTTAATTTGAACAATTAACATTATTTACCATCTTAGTTTTGTGGTTATTGTTAATCCTACACCTTTATTATAAATAAAACATAACATATGTTTTTAGAAGGTTTCACCGGGGGTTGGCGTGCGGAGCATGCAGGGGTCTCCCCTAGTAACATTGAGGTAAAATTTGTTTGTTTGTATGTAGGAGGTAATCTCTGGAACTATTGAACCGATTGAAAAAATTGTTTTACTAATAAAAAGCTTCACTATTCCTGAATAACATAGGCTATAATTCATTTAGACAAAAAAAATTTTTATTTCAATATTTGTAAATTTAGTCGAACAAAATTCTTAGGTTAGGCCCAGAATGATGAATTACCATAGCAACCAATTGAATAAAATAACAGATAAAACAGCTATTTGCTCTAAAATTACCATTAACAACTGATTTCACACTTTGAAGCAATTATTTTGTATTTCTAACTTTTAGGTTAGATTTTTATTAAAGTGTAGACCTGCGCCTTGTTGGTTCTTTTAACCTTTATTATAACTGCTGTTATAAAATATACGAAATAATTTGATTTGAACATTTAACATCATTTACCATCTTAGCTTTGGGGATATTATTTATCCTACACCTTTATTACAAAGAAAACATAACATGATTATGTGTATAGAAGGTTCCAACGGGATTGGCCTGCGGATCACGCAGGGGTTTCCCCTAGTTATAAATAAAACAGCTGGGATTAAAAACTGAACCAAAACCCGTTTATTCAGGGAAATTCTCTTGGCGGGGAAATTTTTAGTGGGAAACAAAACAACGGCCAGCCTGGACGCGATCTAAACAGAACAGAACACAACTGTAGCGAGCTGGTAGACACGTTAACTGCGCCACGCTGTTTGATATCTTACACAGTATAAACTGAAAACTAAACGATTATTTTAATAGAGTATTAATGCACCGTTGAAGGAAACTGTCAAATATACTTAACGGCTCATTAAAGGTTTTCACTTCGTGTTTAATGTTCATTAAATCCATTGTTATGAGCTTAGTTTTACGAGAGGATGGGATCATAAAACGTAGAGGATGGATGAAAACTGTTTCACGGTGAAATTCGAGATTAATTTCTTAGATCCAATATAGACTGTTTGGATACTGTGGATACTTACTATGGATACTTGTAGTAGGACGCGCGCAGTTTCTTGAATAAAGGGTTTTTCGAAAAATGTGACCTATCCTTAATTTTAATAGTAGGATTATTACACTAGATATTACACGTTAGATAGAAAAATCACAGGCGGATTAATTAGATACACATCAGAAATACATCATTTAAAAAAATACTATTTAAAAACAACAGACTTTATTTGGGCCTACCTAACTAGTAACTATGCAGACGGGGATTTTAAACTCGGTAAATGTGTACAATTATAAGAATTATAAAACTGTAGGCCTATTTGTTAATATTTTGTATTTATATACGTTATTATATATATTTAAAGAAAGATACAAATGATTTAGAAATTATTATAATATAGTGACGAAATTAACAATCGAATATGTTTATATGTTATACGAAGATGTACAAATCTTTCCGAAGTTAATAAACGAATAGGTATCTCATCTTTAAATTTGTATAAACGAATATATTGACAATAAAAGGTTGTACGTATATACAGTTTATAACCTCAAAGCAAATCTTATAACGTATTATACAATACATTAGTTCTATAACTCATATTTAAAAAAAATCATTTCGCAAGAAATTGTAACGATTGAAGTTGTAAACATAACCTCAAAGCATAATCTATGCTGGGTTTTGTTTAAGTATTACAGACGATGGGTAAAATCAGCTGTTATATTATGTTACGTAGCCTATGTACGTACGGACGTACACTCGCTTTTATAGGAGTTGATTACTCAGTTAGTGTCCAAGTTTGGTTCTATTTCTTTTTTAACCCTAGACGCATACAAAGGGGTTTTATAAGCGTAACCTATGTGTCTGTGTAGGTCTGTCTGGGGATTTTAAAATTTATATTTTAATTCTATCAAAAAATAGTTAAATTACTAAGTTTTGCCAAAATTTGAAGAAAAGTGTTACCAGTATATTTCCATTTTAATATTTCAGAAAAGCTTTATTCTTTGTTTTGTACAGTTATTAATTTAAAAAGTAAATGAAGTATTACAATTTATACTTGAGCTAAAGTTACTGACCCAATCTTTACCAGTTTTGTTTTTTCTGGTACTTTGAAAATAACCCTTGTACAAAATCTGAAAGTAATTTATCGCATCAGGAACTTTAAAGAGATAACAGTACTCTACCTTGAAGGGGACAAGTTCTTGTATTTTCTAAAATGAATAGATCTTTCCAAACAATATTTGAACAAATAATACAACTGGGCTTAACTGAAACTGTTGCAGGCAAAGAAAATGGCTCTGGTAGTACACCAGTTAGTGGCCACAGGGAAAGTCAATGAAATCGTAGATGAAGTAAGTGGGCTATTTATTATTATATTAATATATAAATTCAGCTTGTAATCATATAAAAATAACAAAATAGACTATAATGCTACAAATTACCTAAACAAAATTCAAGCTTTAATAATGAAATATTCTGTTAGACCAATATTGAGATAAATAATTCAATCTCCTAGCTAAACCGCTGACGTAAGTTTAGCGAATTTACAAAATTAAGTTTATATGTTTTAGGGTTTCAACCAACTGTTTGGGAAATTGGTCTACTCACGAAGGCCCTTAACACGTTCACTGTTAAGGACGCACATGTGAGCTTGACACTGAACACTATGAGAAACGGCCGACGCACAGTGCATTGCACGCCAACCCCCGTATTGGGAGTATTTTCAATAAACAGAGCATTGCGTGCTTCGCACGCCAACCCCCGTATTTGGAGAATTTTCAATAAACAGAGCATTGCGTGCTTCGCACGCCAACCCCCGTATTGAGAGAATTTTCAATAAACAGAGCATTGCGTGCTTCACACGCCAACCCCCGTATTGGGAGAATTTTCAATAAACAGAGCATTGCGTGCTTCACACACCAACCCCCGTATTTTGAGTATTTTCAATACACAGTGCATTGCGTGCTTCACACACCAACCCCTGTATTGGGAGAAATTCAATACACAGAGCATTGCGAGTTTCACACGAGAACTCCCTTATTCGGAGTATTTTCAATACACAGTGCATTGTGTGCTTTGCACACCAACCCCCCTATTTCGAGACTTTTCAATACACAGGGCATTACGTGCTTTGCACAAGAATCCCCGTATTTTGAGTATTTTTAATACACAGTGCATTGCGTGCATCACACACCAACCCCTGTATTGGGAGAAATACAATACACAGAGCATTGCGAGCTTCACACGAGAACTCCCGTATTCGGAGTATTTTCAATACACAGTGCATTGCGTGCTTCGCACACCAACCCCTGTATTGGGAGAAATACAATACACAGAGCATTGCGAGCTTCACACGAGAACTCCCGTATTCGGAGTATTTTCAATACACAGTGCATTGCGTGCTTCGCACACCAACCCCTCTATTGGGTGAATTTTCAATACACAGTGCATTGCGTGCTTCGCACACCAACCCCTCTATTGGGTGAATTTTCAATACCCAGTGCATTGCGTGCTTTGCACACCAATCCCTGTATTTTGAGTATTTTCAATACACAGTGCATTGCATGCTTTGCACACCAACCCCCATATTGGTAGTACTTTCAATACACAGAGCATTGCATACTTCGCACGCCAACCCCTGTATTGGGGGTATTTGCATTGCGTACTTCGCACGCCGACCCCCATATTGGGAGTATTTTTAATACACAGAGCATTGCGTACTTTGCACGCCAACCCCCGTATTGGGAGTATTTTCAATACACAGAGCATTGCGTACTTTGCACGCCAACCCCCGTATTGGGAGTATTTTCAATACACAGAGCATTGCGTGATTCGTACGCCAACCCCCGTATTGGGAGAATTTTCAATACCCAGTGCATTGCGTGCTTCGCACACCAACCCCTCTATTGGGTGAATTTTCAATACCCAGTGCATTGCGTGCTTTGCACACCAATCCCTGTATTTTGAGTATTTTCAATACACAGTGCATTGCATGCTTTGCACACCAACCCCCGTATTGGTAGTACTTTCAATACACAGAGCATTGCATACTTCGCACGCCAACCCCTGTATTGGGGGTATTTGCATTGCGTACTTTGCACGCCAACCCCCGTATTGGGAGTATTTTCAATACACAGAGCATTGCGTACTTTGCACGCCAACCCCCGTATTGGGAGTATTTTCAATACACAGAGCATTGCGTGATTCGTACGCCAACCCCCGTATTGGGAGAATTTTCAATACAAAGTGCACTGCGTGCTTTACACGCTAATTTTAGGCCTATGTGCTATGGTCGCACATGTATGTCCGCTTTAAAATATTAGCGATTATTACGTAGAAAGGTTCAAAAATAAAAAATAAAGTAATTTCTACTCATTTAGGCTATAAATATAAAAAAAAAGGTCAGCTCCTAGCGTAGGAAATACAAAATTTGCGTAGCAGTGAACGTGTTAATAGTTGCCTGCGTGTACGAAATATATTAGTAGAGTTTTTTGCACGTCAGCCTCCAGCCCGGCTCACGCACTGCTTTGTTCCGCTCGCAACAGAAAAACTCGCAAAAATAAGAGTTTGCATCAGAACCTGCCCCACGGTAAACTCCCCCCCAGTGGATTTGAAAAGCATAAACTATCGTATATTACATTTTAATAGATTTTGGGGCAACCAGATGGGCCATAAGTTTGTGCAAAATGTGCACAATAATCTCCTACAATTATTTTTTAAAGATAAAACCCCAAAAAGTGTCATTCTGGTAAGCCAAATTTTGGACCAAATCGGAAGTAAAGTGCAGGCGTTATAGTACAAACACAAAATATACAATTTTTAATGACACCACTAAAACGTATTCTGGGGAACATGATTGGTGCCCATTTACAGCTCCCGACCTTAGATCATAAGAGTCACTGCAATAGCTCATCTTTCCTATGGAAATTCGCAAACAATAGAACTCCTCACGTTAAGGGTCGGCTCTAGTAAAACAGAAAGCAACCTGCGACTCCCTATAGCGGCGGTATGTTACGAGGACATTGCTCAGCCTAAACCCATTTAAAACCCGCAATTGTTCAAATAGCGTTTAAAAAAAATACAAACTCTTGGGAACGAAATTCTTCATGCGAATAGCTTGGTAGTTTTTCGCTATAATTAATAGTTACAACGTAAAAAAATATTAAAAATCACCCTATGGCGGTGGTAGGTTACATGGACATTGCTCAGCCTAAATCCATTTAAAACCCGCAATTGTTCAAATAGCGTTTTAAAAAAATACCAAACTCTTGGGGACGAAATTCTTCATGCGAATGGCTTGGTAGTTTTTCGCTACCTATAATTAATAGTTACAACGTAAAAAAATATTAAAAATCACCCTATAGCGGTGGTAGTTACATGGACATTGCTCAGCCTAAATCCATTTAAAACCCGCAATTGTTCAAATAGCGTTTTAAAAAAAATACCAAACTCTTGGGGACGAAATTCTTCATGCGAATGGCTTGGTAGTTTTTCGCTATAATTAATAGTGACAACATAAAAAAATATTAAAAATCAATGTTTTAAATTGTTAATAAATACTAAACAAAATGTTTTTCTTAGTTTTGGAAAAGCCATTTGCATGCATATTGGCCATAGCTTTAAAATGACATATTGTTCATAATTATCTGATCAAAAATAAAGGAAAAATTTGGATTTTAATTTAACATTGGTCTTATGGAGTGTCAACCAACATGGCCGACAGCTAGAGCTGACCCTTAAGACAAAATGTGCATGTTTTCAAAACAGTAACACATGCAAGAGTTACAGAATCTATAGTAGCACAACCCTGCTATTTGAAATATAGGTCAAACAGCAATAGATCACTGTCTGAACAATAAAGTCAATAACTAACTTCATTAGGTTAAAGGTAATTTTGAAATGATGAATACTTTGCTTACTGAAATTCAAACAAAGCCAGTAGAAACTGAATCCTTTTACCCAAGTATTGATTATTGTTTGTGTTACTATGACAACGGCCTGTCCACTTACACAAACTTTACCGGGTTTAATTAATATAATTATGATTAGTTACAATATAAACATTCTATTGGAGACCTAAGCTCGCTCGGCTTGCGTAATTATTGAAACACAATTTAATGTATCCGATACTTAAGATAACGTAAATCTTGTAATTAATATTAAAGATGTACTTTTGTTCCAGCTGCACGACTTTTCTATTAGAATTCTACATCAGGATTTTCATTATTCAATTTTCGGCATCTTTCAAATTGACTACACCTTGTTTCACAAGGTAAGCATTTTTTTTGTTTCACAACAAAGAAATAAAACTAGTATTCTAAGTTCTCTAAACTAGTTACCTTTGCTAAAACAAAGGACATTAGGTTCGTCCTTACGAACCAGATAAACAATAAGATCTACGCAAGTAGATACAATGACTTGATTAGCTCCATCCCTTTCTTATTCAAACACGTACTTATTAATTTGCTTTTTGAAGTAAAACAGATTAAAACACTTTAACACTGCAACTGTCAGACTACTCAATTTGAGTGGTCGTGGGGGCGTGGCACGTGAAAATGATAAATTTTGACAACTCTACTTGTAATGAATATTTCACTGACTAAAAATTAACCAATCACAATAAATGAAAAACCGTTGGAAAGATAACGATCTATACTTTAACTTTTGTATTTACAAGTTTTTTCTAAAACGTATATTTACATGCGTAATCATCGTTGCAGTTTATTAGTTTTCTTCAACAAACTCGGCGCCCGTCAATTCACCGGATTTCGTCATAAAACATGACGAAGTAACGCATCTTTCTTCTCTTTCTAAAGCCCGCCCAGTACTTCTTCTAAAGTAAACCTAGATATCGTCGGATTCTTCACAATTTCCCCTATCTAATACTGCCATCCAATCAAAAATCGGACAAATAGTTCTAAAGTTGTGGGGCGTTTTGTAGACCCTTGCAATTGGTCAGTTTTCCAACCAATAAACAGCGTTATTTATTGCACGTGTTATCTGTGTGACGTCAATCGTTTTTTACAGATATTTTGGTACCTTTGTAAACCCAATGCTTCAAGCTAACTTTCCCTGTAAACCAAATATGCTATATTTGAACAGTTTGTTGTGTAGGACCGTGGGAAAGTGACTGCTAATACGGTCTCATCTAAGGTTTAAATATGAACCCTAACGGCTTTTTATAACATGGGTAGACATAGGAGTTTGCACGCTCATCCTGTATATCTTGAATGGGCGAGAGATTTCTACATTTTTCTCACTTTTGTTATTCAAATAATTCTAAGTCAAACACTTTTAGGAAAAGATAATTTACAAGTATACGGTTCAATTCTTTGATTTGGCGTTGCAAAACATTAACATGGACAGTGGTAGGGTTAAATCGACATAGCTTGACCATAATATTTGCATAAAAAACCTTTTAAGATATTTTGGTTGAACAAAATCCATTTTTTACTTTTAACGATACTATAAAATCTATACTGTCTTATAAATAAAATTGAAGTGTCTGTCTGTTATTTCGAAATAAGTACTTTTATCCTAAGCTCTTATGATTATTCACTCTTTACCAAAACCTAAACATACATTTATACATTTTTTATCTGCCTGTCCGGGCTAATCTCCGAAATGGCTGAACCGGTTTCGACGAAACTTTAATTAACATGAAGAGGACTTTTCAGCTAACACTTTTAGGTTACTTTTTACTATTCAGAAAATATTTAAAATTCCTGTAAAAAATTTAAAAATATAAAATTATGGACAAAATTAGGGGTTTTGCTAACAAATGTTGGGGATATAGAGCAATATTTCAATCTGTGTCTTGCATTATGTACAGGTCACAGCTTCCCCCACCACCCAACTTAGATCCAAGTGCCTCTGTACTAATCGATCAACATTTCCAAAAATATTTCTACTAAAAAAATGTAAAAATTATGAACAAAATTAAGAATTTTGTGGTTTGCATCGGTCACCGCAGAGGTTGCCGAGCGAAGCAATGGGGGTGATATTGAATTGTGTGTATGTGTGTATATATTTTGTTATCATAATTTAATCTAAAAATGTAAGTTAAGAGTTAGATTGCTTGATTTCAGGTTTCCGGCAGTGTGACTACGTACTTTCTCTTTTTGATTCAGTTCAGACAAGTAGAAACACCACCACCCTACATACCTTCTGTAAAGCACGAGTGAGAAGACGCAATAACCTTAAATAATTCAAACAAGAACTGATAGACAAACATACCTGTGATTAAAACAATAGTCGTTTTGTTAGACCTTTCAAGCGATTGTAAAAAAAAAACTATGTAAAGTAATTTGGGTTTGACAGAAATATCTGAACTGAAATATATCTTTTGAATTTACGGTAGTCTTAATTGCTTACTTACCTTACCAATATTAATCAAAATAAATGGTACCAGAAACTGGCACATACTTTCTCACAAACATATTTAAATTATTAAACAGATTCACTGTGACTTAATAAAATTGTATTAACACGTTCACTGCTGCGCAAATTTCGTATTCCCTATGCTAGGAGCTGACCTTTTATTTTTTAATATTTATAGTCTAAATGAGTAGAAATTACTTTACTTTTTATTTTTGAACCTTTCTACGTAATAATCACTGCGTCCATAGCACTAGGCTTAGCACACGAAGCATGCAATGCATTGTGTATTGAAAATACTCCCAATACGGGGGTTGGCGTGCAATGCACCGTGAGTCGGCCACTTCTCATCTCTTAGTGTTCAGTGTCAAGGTCACATGTGCGTCCTTAGCAGTGAACGTGTTAAAGTAGGTACATTAAGGGCTACAAGTAAGCCAAATTTTATCAAAATCGGTAGAGACGTTTTTTATAAAAAATTATAACTCATTTCTTAGGGGTTTATTGGCCAAAAAGGGGGTTATTTTTTTAAAAAATTTCGTGCATCTATACAGGTCTAATTGACATGTTTCGTGCAAATTTGTTCGAAATCAATCGAATAGTTTTCTCTCTAGCTTTGTCTACATACATACAGACAGAAATTTTGTAAAAACCGCTTTTTTGGACTCAGGGGGTCCCAAAACAGATATTTCCACAAAAATCTCAACATTGATTTTTTTTGCGAACACTATGCTTTCTCTGTACTATAGTATAGTAAGAAAGTAAAGATGAAAACAATTGCGTAGTTTATGCAGACGTAAACAATCCGCTGTCATCTACTACTTTTTTCCTCCAACAAAGACAAACTCGCACGGCCTACTAAATTAAATTAGTTGAAGAATTAAATTTACTTTAATACTAAATGAAATGCAAGGTATTCCGGTAATTATTATCGCCGATATATCGATATTACGAACCGTCTCAATGCGAGACAACAGCACTTGGAGGGTTAAAAAATGTGTCTGTATTTCATGCCATAAGCGAAACTAATATTTATAATATAAACAAACTAATATGTTTTGATAGACAAGAACAGCAATGTACTTACAGCTTGTCCTGGCTCTCCGGGGCGACCAGGAGGTCCCATCAGTCCAGCATCTCCTCTTGTTCCGGGCTCTCCTCTTCCTCCTTTAGCTCCTGTCAGACCTATCAG
>JAGFPH010007146.1:22278-45601 GCA_018207615.1 Philaenus spumarius | reverse complement strand
GTTCCGGGCTCTCCTCTTCCTCCTTTAGCTCCTGTCAGACCTATCAGTCCAGGAGGACCTTGTTCTCCGGGATTACCTGATGACACATATTACAATATTAGCTTCATGGAGGCTATTTTTATAAACCATTATTTGGTACTGTTTATGGACACAGTTCTAAAAATAATTTTTTTCTACTTTTTAAAATTGTAAAAACAAAACTAAAAGGTTTGTTTTTACCTCTATTACCCCGAGGAATCACTGTAAATGTTAGGCCCTTCGCTCACGAGGCTAGAAGGAATCGAAGCGAGAGAGATTCGAACTCGAAGGGATTCCCCCTTCACTCAACTTCCAATGTAAGTGAATGGGGATTCCACAACGAGGTGTTTTGCTGTCGAAGCGAGAGAGACTCAAACTGTGCTAACGGGAAAAATCTAGCGTGACGCTTGAAACGCTTGAGTTTTGTCTTTTCACCATGGAGGTGTTTAATATAAAATTTGTGGGAAAAGTTGGAAAAACACCCTTTGTTATATAATCATACCCTCCAGGAAGGAATATACAGATAAAGCATGGAATGAAATTGCCTAGGAAAAGAAAATGTACAACAGTAGAAAGTTTTAAATCTAGGCCATTCTCTATTTTGCATAGCTCTTTTGCAACGATTTTACCACAACTAACAACCCGAAATGATAGTTCCGTTCGATGCAACCGTATTCTACGAGTTCTTCTTTTCATCCGTCGGACGGTACCAATAGAATAATATCTTCCTCATCGTAAACTGCTCATTTTAAAAACAGTTGAAGACGAAAGTTCTGTACCTTCTTGGTTGAAGACTGCTAATTGACTGCGAGAAAAATCGCCCCATGAGCGGAGGGCATATCGTATAAGACTCATGACGCTCGTACCGCTTCGAGTTTGAGTCCCTCTCGCCCCGTGGACGAAGGGCCTCAAAGTGCGATATAAATCAATATTTTCAGGTTAAGAAATGTGCAGTATTTATTTATACAGCTAGGCTGTTGTAGGGTTTACAAGGCGAAGAAATGTGAGAAGAAGGCTTGCTCGCACTTGCCTGCACGCGAGTGGGTGTGGTCACAGCACTGTTCAAGGCTTGGTTTTACAATAAGTTTGTTCCGACAGTGGAAAAAATATCAATCGCCAACAATATTACGGCCTAGGTTCTAATGCTTCTCGACAATGCGCCTCCTCATTTGCAGCAGGCTGACTTAACCCTTTGTGCTCGGAAGACCGCTCCGTGAGGCCATTCATTACACAACTGACAGCTCCGATAAATGTTGATAGTGACTTGCCAGAAGCTCGGGCGATTCATGCATAGTGGCCCTTCTGTGACCTTGTTTACATGTAATGCTCGAAATGAAATACAGCTTGGTTTACCTCCAAAACTAAGTTCTTTACTGTCGTTGTTAACAGTGAACTCAACATAGTTTTGCAAATTTATTAATTTGTTTTAAATCATGCGTATGTTTATTGATAAAAAAATAACAGCTTTATATTTTAATCAAATAATTATTTCTGCGTTCAGAAAAGGTGTTATATTGTAAATATTTATAAAAACTAAGTACATTCAAGCAATTTACTAATAAAAAACCATTTTTTATCAAAAAATAACATTCGAAACATGCACATAATCAATAGTTTAATTTAAAATTATTTATAGAAATCAGTAAACACTGAAATACATACACTTGTCCCTGTATCTTGCACAAAATACAAACAACATAAGGGTATGTGGAATAATGATAGGAGTAGATAATTAAAAACTAATGGTTAATATGAGCTAGTAGTAAATAGAAAACACCAATAAGCGCTTTGTCTTGATTGAATAATAGTCTGGCAGATACATAATCAACTTAATATACAAATACGAAAATTTAAAGGTACAGTACAGTCTCGCTAATCCGGACTTGATGGGACCGGACCCTGTTCGGATTAGTGAAAGTCCGGATTAGACGGAAAAAGCCTAAAAAATACATGAAATGTATACCGTTTGTGTTTTTAGTGAGAAAAAGTATTAAAATTGGTGTTTTGGTAATACAGTATACAGTAAATATCAGTGACCACAGAAGAAAAAAGACTGGTCAAGTCAAACACAAGAGTGAAGCCAGTTTTAGAGTCAAATACTCACACATTATGACGGATGCAAGTCGCGAGCGGCCAGCTGGCCGCCCATACATGTTGCCACATTACCCGCGAAACGAAGCTCGTATTCTAACTGTTGTATGATAGAAACTACAATAGCTAATTTTTTCAAAAAAATACTTTTCAGAAAATGTAGCTTTTCAGCTACATTTCTCTCGCTTGCATGACGCACCTGCCCGAAAAACAAAAATTTTTCTCGCAATGCAACTTTTTGATGTCATGAATTAAAAAGTCTAAAAGAGTTTGGACTTTATTCGATTTTTAAAGTGCCAAACCATTTTTATTTTTAAATTGTGAACACACCATTAGTGTCCCACACTATTAAAATGTAAGTTTGTCAAATTTCAAAGATTTTCGAGCATTTTCAGCTATTGAAACCACAGTGTAAATGAATAGGGCGCACTGAAAATTTCACTCCAGACGTCTAGCGAGATACAAATCAAAAAGGGACAAACAGCTAGACAGACAGTCTGCAGTCAGGTATAGTGAGGCGAGCTGGTGAAGTGAGTCACTTCCTTGAAATACTGTGGGACAAAAGATAATTGGCCGACCCGTTCTATCCTCAGCTGAGCTTTCTCTTCACGCTACAATTAGCCAAGGACAATAAATTGAACACTTAACTATTTTCGCTCTCGGCAAACTTCAATTGCGTGACCATTTTTTTTTTTTAGGGCCGTCCGGATTAGCCGGACGTCAGGATAATCGGAGACCGGATTAGCGAAACTGTACTGTATATTCTTATGGGGTCATAGACGCATACTAAGGAAGGATTCCGCAAAATTTGTATTTAAAAGTGTAAAAATAGTGAAAATCCGGGTGTTCACTCGCAGTCCTATAACAGATAAAACAGCTGTTTGGGTCAAAAACTTAGCAATACATTTTTGTTTATATTCATCACCGTAACAACCAATTTAGCAAATTTAGAATCAGTTTATTTATTCTTCACAACCAACATCATTTTCAGGTTAGATAAACATACTTGAAGCAAACACAAACAAAAATCAACAAAAAATACTTACTGTATTCAATTCAAACAGCTGATTTGGATCAAAAACTTAACATAATTTTAGGTTAGGCCTACAATGGATCAAAACACGTTTATTTGCAACCAATTTGGCAAATTTATAATCAGGTAATTATTCTTCACAACTAACAGTTTTTTTTAGATTAGGTAAAAGCAAGCAAAAAGCTTAATGTATTATAACTCAAACATCTGGTGTTACATATTATATTGTTTCCTTTAGTTGGTAATATCCAAATTTGTTTGAAATGTTGATTATTTAAATATGAATGGTGAAATTACAAAGCAAGCCGTAATTCAAATTATTGGAGTTGGTCGTGTCTATTTCAATCTCTGTCTTACATTAGCATCTCTGTCTAACAAAACACAGGGCCAATACGGACATACAACCTTTACAGATAAATAAAATGGTGCCATAATTACCAACCTGAATGAGAACGTAGCAAGGTCCACTGTGTATTCCTGAGCTCGAAGGAAGGAATGAAAATATCAAAACTTAACGCAAAGGGTTAAGTGTGATGAAATTAGATGGTTTATTTTTACCACTTTATGTTACATTTCTCTGTCAGCCAATGGACCAGGAAGTTCTTGCACGATGCTACCAATGTACATTACTGACAGTGTTGATTGCTAGAATGGATGCGGATGAAACTGTACTTACCAGCCAGTCCTGGATTGCCTTGTTCTCCTTTAGGACCGAACAGTCCTCTCTCCCCTTTGACACCAGGCAGTCCTACCAGTCCTTGAGGTCCTGGGAACCCTTGTAAACCTTGAGGTCCGATAGACCCTCGTTCTCCCGGACCGCCAGGAGCTCCGGATTCTCCCGCAGGACCCGGTGGTCCTGGATCCCCTCTGTCAGCAGGCTCTCCCGGGGGCCCTTGAGGGCCTATTTGTCCCTGAGGGCCTCTTTCACCTTGGCGACCTTGAACGAAGAGAAAATATTGTTACGAAAATAAAGTAAAAGGTAGTTTAAAACAATTCATGATACCGGAGTCCAGCTGTCACATGTACTGTCTATATAATTTGCATTGCTTTTGTTTCATATTCCGCTGGAGTTTTTGTAATAAAATATTGATAGTTCAAAATTATTATTGGAACTATTTCTAAACCCAACCTATGTTGCTCCTATGTGTATGCATTTTTTAGTTAATTATGGTAAACATTATTATGTAGTAAATAAACGGTATCAGTTAACTGACACAAACTTTCTCCCAACTTACTGTAGTCAAAATAATATTGTTTTTAATCATTTTATTTACTACTTTTTAGAACAAAACAAAAAAATAATATTCTACCTACGTCAATCGTATAAAAAAAATATTGTCCCAGGCGGGATTCGATTGCGCAACCTTTGAATTACTGGCCGTGCTCGCTATCGTGGAGCTACCCCGTGCGGCCGCCGCCGCGATGCTAGATTGACAACACAAACTTGTTTATTTTTAAACATTTCCCCATAGTTATAAAACGCCGAAGTTTTGATAAAAGCGGGTGGTGTCACTTTGTTTGGCATCTTAAGCACTATAAATACTGAAAATTTGATCAAAATCGTTAGAGCCGTTTTTGAGAAATTTGCATTTTTGTCGTTTTTTATGGGTTTTTAGGGATAAATTACCCTTAAAATTTGAAAATTCCAAAAAATGAAAAAAAACGCCTAGAGATATTAGGGTTTAGTACCTACATACCAAATTTCATGAAAATCGGACCAATAGTGTCCTCTCTGGTCGTGTATACATACAGACAGACTGACAGACAGACACCACTCTAAAAACACTTTTTTTGGGTTCAGGGAGCACCAAAACAAAAAATTCCACTAAAAATATTTTTGGGTTCAGGGAGCACCAACACAGATAATTGAACTAAACAATTTTTTGGGGTTCTGGGAGCACCAAAACAGATAATTCAACTGAAAATTCAAATTCGAACATTTTTACAAAAACAATACTTTCTCCATATACTACGTATAGGGTGGAGAAAGTAAAAATGGGGACAAATATCCAAACCTTTTGGGGCGCCACATTCCTCAGCCACTTCCAACAAAGAAAGAAGTTTCTAAATCATTGCTATGTTTGCTACAATACAACAACGAAAGAGCAAAAGTAAAAGAAAATAACTGATCAGTGCCCTGATTGTAATCTGATGTTGTGTATATACCCTTGTTGTCATGGGGGACGGATCTAGACGGTTTTCAAGGAGGGGGCTGTCTCCTATCCCGGAGGTATAGAATATTTTTTTTTGAATAGAGTGCTTGAAAACGCTTTTTTAGACTATTTCACGAGCACCCATTTTGAATAGGAATTAAGGAATATATGCTTTACCCAAAAATGAAATTTTATTATAACAAATTGTAGGGAAGAAATCATAGAATTGGGCTGTATACTTCAAAATTTTAAATAGCCTTATTCTATAAACTTATTTCACTTTGTTTCAATAAATTAGAACAAAACTCTCACAAACATGTAGTATACAGTTCCAGCCAGACGCTGTAGACAATGAGAAAAGGTAACAGCTAACACACGTATTTCACAGAAATATCCGAACGGCCTCAGAACCAGAAATTAGGTTTTCCTTATATCAAACGAAAATATAAAACGTGCACTTCAAATCGATATGAAAATCATTATACAAATATATCAATTTGTAATACATAAATCGATTGCAAAAAGTGCTTTCTCATTGGTTGAAAAACTATAATTGCGAAGGTTTACAGAAAACTTCATATCTAAGAAACTATAAGAGTGACGAATGATTGGAAGGCAGTGGTAGAAAGTTCAAATCTTGTCGAATCCAATGGTGTCCTTATCTTTTTCTTAAAACAAGTCTGTCTAACGGTTGTGTGCCTTTAAAAAATTACGAGTTAGTGTCATTTCCTTGTGCTTTCTCGCGTGGCATCAGTTGACAACTACAATTTTACGACGGATACAATATGTAAATACACGTTTCAAAACAAATTTGTGGATACAAGAATTACAGTTTAAAACATTTCCTTTCCAATGGTTTTTGTTTTATTGAGATTGGATAGTATTAAAAGGGTGAAATTATTTGATAAAAGTTGAGTTGTCTTACAAACATTATAATAACCAAAAGTCCCCCACAGCCCCCTTGGATCCACCGATGCTTGTAAAGATTTTCATACAAAGAAAAATAGAAAATTTTGAATTAATTTATGTTTTTAGTAAAATTTTGCCGATTTTATTATCATAATAAACGACTTATGTTTGAGGTTCCGTGAATTCGGAGAATGTTTTTTCTTACTCCTTTTGGCATTTTCAAATTTTAGAAGCACCCTCCGGTACAACATTACTCCTGAAAGGGTTAAGCACTTGATGGGTTGCTGGCTTTTCTTTTGTTGAGGAACCCGAAACAGGCTGAGCCTATAGTGTTTTCTATTTTTTTATGGAGATTAACTGACTTATTTTTGAGTTTTGTAAGCTTAGTTTTTTATTAATTCTGTTCCGTGTGTAGCAGACTGTATGCGAATGTAAAGATATGGTTATAGTATTGTCTCTGTGTAAAAATATTACCTGGAGGTCCTTCAGGTCCAACAGGCCCAAGCGATCCCCTTTCACCTTTATCTCCCGGCAGTCCTGGTTGTCCTCTGGATCCTGGTAAGCCCTACATCAAACCAAGAGCACAAAATTATCAGAGTAAAATGTGTATTTGTTGCGTGTTTTGTACGAAAATAACATTAACACGAGTTACAATTGGTAATATTCTGCGTTTCAAGTGTTTTTTCATCAAAAAGATAAAATTAACTTGTTTTATAAAAATGTGTCAACACGTTCAGAGCGTCAGCCTATCATAAAGTACCATACATCTGGCGAGCTATGCTGCGTTCCGGAGTGAACAAACCTACACTCTACAACCGGCAAAACGCAGTTTTGGTAGGAGACAAAAATTCAACTAAATTATTTTAAAATCAGTATATTTAAATACTAATGCAAAAAGATTTTAAAAATAAAACAGCAAATACATTAACAACCTATATTTCACAGAGAATTGTGTAAAAGAGTTAGAAATGATTACAAAAAAGGTATAAACTAAAACAATTGTACTATTAAAACAAGTTTCTTACCTTGTGACCTTTATTATTTTTGACACGTTTCGGGACTTTTATCCCATCTTCAGACACAGTAAATAAATTACTGAACCGAGGTCGTAACTAATCGAATTTTGTTCACCATCTAATAGACGAGGACCAAGGTTACACGGGCTTACAAAATAATCTTAAAGCAATTCAAATATGTTTCTAAAGGTAGATATATGAAGGAGTATGAGATTTATTAGGTGTTCAAATCAAGAGACGCAAATGGTGGACATCAATTATTGAACGACCAGTTAAATTTGGACTCTTAATACCTTATATGACATGGCGATAAGAGTTCAAGACCGCGGAAAGAACAGGATCCGAGTGCGCGAGATAACAGACTGACAAATGCCGTTTGGTAGCCAGAAGGTGTACACCAAAATGTACTTTGAATGTGTTTTGTGTAATTAATTTTAATCGATCGAGTAATTTATTTATTGTGTCTGAAGATAGGATAAAAGTCCCGAGACTAAATACAAAAAAAAAAAAAAGAAGTCACTTGATGGAAACAATATAAGAAACTCAATTTTAATCAATTAGTGAGCTGGGTACTGAAAATGAATTCATTAATTGCACTATGTTTATATTTGTTTTAATTTTGTTTCAATTTAAATTAGAGTCTAGATATAATATACAAAAGAAGTTTTTGTTTAGGAGTCATGCTTTTGACGTTTGCTATAACACATATTATATAATAAATTTAATTCAGATATTTAATACTACTCATATCGCTTTAGCTTAGAAGGTTATGATTAATCTACACCTTTATTAAGAAGAAATTATAAGTGTGCGTAAATAGCAAGGAAGTTGGTGATCGAGGTTTTCTCTAGTTATTACTACAGTAGAGCGTCGATAATCCGAACGTCAATAATCCGAAACGTCAAAAATCCAAACGCTTTCTGAGGCAGCCCCTGCAAAAATTTTGTTTTTGTAAATTCCAATTATTATCTCTTTTTAAACACTTCTTAATATACCTGCTCTCACACGCCCTCACAACAGACTGGCTGTCAGACGCTAATAAGTCAGACTGTTTATGCCACGCTAATAAGCTGCTTTAGCGCTAGCAGTAAACATACAGAAAGTTCATTCATTTCTCTTTGTGCAATCATTATAACAGTGTATCGTACATAAAGTAATTTACTGTACAGTATGTTTTTATTTTTTGTTTGTGCTAACTATAATGTACAAGTGAACTTTTAATTATGTACTGTACTGTAATTGAGAGTTACAAGTGTAATCATGTTGGCCCTACTGTGTACGTGCAGGTTCTTCTAAATCATAATATGTAAGTAGTCTTACATACTGTATTGTAATTACATTACTGCTTGTACTGTCTAACCACTTTAATCGATTAAAGGGCATATATTTTAGCCTATATGGCATTTTCTTGGTTGTTTTTAAAAATCCGAACAAATTGATAATCCGAACCCCTCTCGGTCCTAATTAGTTTGGATTTTTGACGCTCTACTGTAATTAGTAATTTCAACAGGACTACAAAATTATTTTCACTCAAACAAATTTAATAATAATACATACCACCAATCCAAGAGGTCCTGAATGTCCTTTGTCGCCCTTTATTCCTTGTAAGCCCTGCAAAGTAAATACATACATTTCATTAGAAAGTATTACTGTATTTATTATCTATTTGATATCTACACATATTAAAAAAAGTTCCTGTCAGTGATTTCAAAATAAATACTTTTTCCTAAGCTCATATGTGGCTATTCACACTTTACCTAAACCTAAACATTCAGTTATTAATTTATTGCCTGCCTGTTTGTTGTTTTCATTAAAAAAATATTTAAAATTCCTGTTAAAAAATTGAAAGATTATGGATCTTATGGACAAATGTTGGGGATATAGTGTGTCTATTTCAATCTATGTCTTACATTATGTACAGGTCACAGCTACCCCCACCACCAAACTTTGATCCAAGTGCCTCTGTCCTAATAAATCGTCGTTACCGTAAAAATTCCTGTTGAAAAAATGTAAAAGTTATGAACAAAATTAGGGATTTTGTGGTTTGCATTGGCATTACCATATGTCACCGCAAAGGTTGACGAGCGAAGCGAGCAGGGGCAGAGCCCTAGTCTACAATAAAAGTGACCCGTTCACCCCTAAACTCTACAAACCCTTCAACTGAATAAAAACATTGGTCTATTAAAAATGTTTTTCTTTAAAACTGTTGACATTTGACAATTTATTGTATGGCTTGGTTCTCATATAAAATGAACCTGCCTCGTAGGCAGACGATGATGGCTGGGATATTGAAAAACATTTTATATCAGGTTTTGTATTTATGCTGTAAAATCTTATCTTCAAATATATATTTTATTTGTATAAACCAAATTCAATAACTCGTAGATATAAATCCAAGGCATCAGAATTATACACATTTCTTTAACCCGTTGAAGAGTACAGAGTGTCTACGCACAAGTCTCAAAGTAGTACTGACATCATATATGATGCCTTCTACTATTCACTTGAACGAATCAGATAATTGATGACATCTTAAGACAATAATATAAACAACAGAATGTTTTGTGTTTCATTACAAGTCAGTAACTTCACCTTGCCATGATAATGTGTACTGTGATTGTCCTTTTTGGTGCTTGTAATTCCTAATTCCACTATTAATTCGATCTCATTATGATTTCTCTACTTATAGAATATAGTGCATGCTTCTAACGTAATTTCTTTAGCTTCTTGTGATGATATTTTGAGTTTCTTGTTTATTCTATTATTCATTCATATTTTTTACAAACTGTTTTTCATACAAAAAAGTTTATTTTTGTTATATACGTTATATATTTTATTTCTGTTCCTTTGTTTTATAATTTTATTTGTCGCAATTGTTTACGTGCAATTTTAACTTTTATGTTATAAATAACGGATGTTGACCAAGCCATAGTGAAGACATTAGAAATTACATAAAAAATGTAGATGATTATCTAAACAGTTACGGTTCTGTTTTATCATGCCCAGTAAGCGGAGTTCAAAACTCACTGCGACTGTCGGGATGCAATTTATAAAGCTTCTCCTCGCTAACGAGTCAGCCAAGAGGAGCTGCAAAGAAAATGTTACTTTTGTATGCACACAATTCCGGGAGATTCTAAAAGGAAAGACACATTGTATGAATGTTCTAAATGTGAAATAGTATTGTGCATACATCCTTGTTTCAAAAATGATCATGCTTAAAAAAGAATGTTATATTTACTTAATTTACTTTTATAAATTATAATAAACTTGTAAGTAATATTTGTAAAAAAATGTATCCTTCTCCTTGGGATGTGGTTTATGGTCAAAGCCGTACTCACATGCTTACTGTAAATGAGGATGTCATATGATGTCAATACTCCTCCACAGTTTAAAGAAAGGCTTACATGATTCCCTTTGCCTCGCTCCTAACACAATTTTTTTTTATTATACAATTGTTTTTTTAAATTGTGTGTACTCCACAGTATTATGAAATAATTTAAAAGAGGAAGGAAAAATATCCTAAATAGATTTAAGAGGTGTTTTTCACTTGGCTAAAAACTATCTGAATATAGTATTGCGAAGGGAGAAAGAATTATTTCCCTCCACTGACAAGTCGTTGCTACCAGGGTCGTTCAGTAAATCCTAAAAAAAAAGACACTAAAACAAAGTATTGGGTAACATTTTTGTATTTTTCAACATAATCTCCTTTTAGGTCTATACACTTTTCTAAGCATTTTATAACTTTCTTAACCTGTCCAAAAACTAAGATTTCAGAAGGTCCTCAAAATAAGCATCTGTTTGGGAACTTCGTTCTTCCCGAACCGTTGTCCGCCGGGTCATTTTGTCCAGTTTGGACACTGGGGGAAAAATCGGGCCATACGGTGGATGTTGTAACAAATAGAACTTTAATTCAATGATTTTAGACTTTTAAACTGCACAGGTTTGAGGTTGTGCATTGTCTTGATGAAAGAGGAATTCTTTTTTCAAATGAGGGTGTTTAGTTTTAATTTTTCCACTCAACCGGTACAATAACGATGCATAATACTCTCCAGTTATTATTTTTCTTTTTTCCAAGTAATCATGTAAATAATTCCTCTTGCATCCGAAAAAAACTGCGGCCATAAACTTTCCAGCCGATTTCACCGTCTTCGCCTTCTTTGGAGTCTGTTCGACTTCAAAAACCCACTGTTCCTTTCTCCATGTTTCGTCCACAGTTATGTATCGAAGAAGAAACTCATCCGGACTGCGACAAAAAAGAGCAAATTAGCGTTTATTGTCCTTCGTGAACAAACGCAGCACCCATCTTGCTGAAACACCCAGTTTTTCGTGTAAAATTGAAAACCCACTACCTTGTCATATGCCTGTGGCCTTAACTATCGCGCTCACTTCAAATCGCCGATTGCTTAACACCGTATCGCTGATTTTATCGATTATTTCTGGTGTAGTCACCTCCACTGGACGTCCCGAATGATGTTTATCTTTTGTTAATGTACGGCCACGTTTAAATTTATTTACCCAATTGTCAGGGTCAAATGTGCCATCAACTTCATCCAACTCGGCTTTGATTAATTTCAATCTTAAGCCTTTCAAATATATATGTTTTATCACAGCTCGGAACTAATTTTTTTCCATTTTTTCAATAATTAAAAGTTCTCTGCTTCAATCGACGACAACAATGAAACCATGTGTTCTATAAGTTGAAAATTTAACAGCCAACTACTGAGTAATGATGCTTCCGAAAAACAAACAATTTTCAGTGATCTGCACGCCATTTCTTGGATTTTCTAAGGAATTACTGAACGACCATCGTAAATTTATAAAAAACCTTTTCATTAAAACAAAACAAAATACTTACTTGAGGACCATCAGATCCCGATACACCGATTTCACCCCTTGGTCCAGCAGATCCCGGGGGTCCTACGGGTCCTCTCTCGCCAGGGAAGCCTCTTTCCCCTCTCGCACCTGCAGAACCAGGCGGTCCAGTAGGGCCCTGTAGTCCGACCTCACCGTCCTTCCCTGGCGTCCCTGGATTACCAGCTACTCCCGGTAGACCCTGTGGTAAATAAAATTTGGATATTTTGCATTAGGCTAATTAAAACAACAACTAGCATAGCAGTATTAATTTTAACATGAACAATAACTCAGTTTTCAGGAGATTTTTAACAAATGAAACATACAATTTATAAAATAAAAATTATTGAATATACATAAAAATATACCTCAATGGTGTCTGTATTGATTTGTTTTATGGTTTTTCAGACACAGTAAAATTATATAACAGATATTATATTATTATAACAGATATTATAATATTATAACAGACTTAAACATGATTTTACACTTTTGTAAAGTTCAAAAAAACATTAAAGTTAAATGAAAGATGGCTTGCTTTTAAAACTCACATATTGGTATATGTAATTTTTATTTATAGGTATGAGGGTGTAAAGCCCCTCTTAATAAGTGTAGAGCTAGTCTGCACCCCAATGCTGGGATAAGTTCAAATCAAGACACCAGTATTTGAAAGCCTGCCCTTAATTACTACTGGATCCACCCTTGTTAACATACCCCCAAAATGTTCATCTTTATCTCATGAAATAGGATGATATTCATTGTTTTACCTGGAATCCAATGGATCCGGCAGGTCCAGGTGCTCCACGTTCGCCATCCACTCCAGCCGGGCCAGGAGGACCTTGGATACCCGGTGCACCGTCTTTCCCAGGATCACCTCTAGGCCCTGTACTTCCTGTAGGTCCGGGTTCTCCGTCTTTGCCAGGCTCTCCCTACAAAAAATCATCTTTAGTGTTAGATCACTGAAATAAACGTAAAAAAAGATTGAACGATAAATAAGAAAATATATCTATACTAATATTATAAAGAGGTAAAGTTTTTTGTTTGTTTGTTTGTATGTAGGGGGCACTAATGAACCGATTGAAAAAATAATTTTACTAATGAAAAGCTACACTATCCCTGAGTTACATAGGCTGTAATTCATTTCGATAAAAACCTTTTTTATTTCAATATTTATAAATTTAGTCGGAAAAAATTCTTAGGTTAGGCCTGGAATGATAAACCAACACATGTATTTACATTTATTACCGTAGCAACCAAATGAATAAAATAACAGATAATATAGCTGTTAGCTCCAATATTTCCATTAACAGCTGATTTCAAAATTTTAAGCGATTATTTTTGTTAGGGTTAGGGTTTTAAAGTGTAGACCTGAGCCTTGCTGGTTCTTTTAACCATTATTATAAATGCTGTTATGAAATATACGGAATAATTTGATTGGAACATTTAACATTATTTACCGTCTTAGCTTTAGGGTTATTATTAATCCTACACCTTTATTGTAAATAAAACATACATATTTTTTATAAGATTCCATTGGAAAGTAATAAAATGACAATGTGTCGATAGAAATTCTGTCTTAAATTTCCCTAACTCGCTAAAATGCAAAATAGAGTAATTTAATTCATCGAGTGTTTTATTTTACAAAGAAGAATTGGATGACGAATTAAGCGTATTTCCAAGTATGTTTGTGTTTCCTTCACTGGTCTGGAAATGATATTTATAAATACCTTAGTTTTGCGTTTTCTGCTCGCAGTCCTTTCCTGGGACACCATGAAGTGTATGACGCTTAGGACTATTGTTCAGGCATTGTCGAATCACAATTCTTTAATATAAATGGTATTTGTACAATGCTCGTCAATTACTACAAAGGCTTAACACATTTAAAAAAACATATGTACACAAAACACAAATAATTTGGTACAATTTATTAGGTATGGAATTGTTTATGAAAGCCTCACGTGTTTTTTTTTATGAACATTGTACAAATGCCATTTATATTAAAGAATTGTGATTCGTCAATGCCTGAACAATAGGCGAAACGCGCGTCATCAATTAAATGGTGACCAAAGAAAGGACTGCGAGCGGTAAACGCAAAACTAAGATATTTATAAGTATTTCCGAAATTATGTTTTTACGTTTGAACCAACTTTGCTTTTAATCTAACAAACTTACAGTCATCCCTTTGTCTCCTGAAGGACCCAGAGGTCCGGGCAATCCTTGCGGTCCTTGAGATCCCTGTTCTCCTGGTTTCCCATCCGCTCCTTGTATCCCTCTCTCTCCCGGACTTCCTGCCTTCCCTGTGTGTCCTGGACGGCCGACAGCTCCTCGAAGTCCCTGTAAACACATCACATTAGTTAAACGAAAAGCACTGTTAATTAATATTTTTACTGTTGGGACCCTAAAATTTTAACCTTTAAGATATCGATGGAACTTTCCTCCTGCTCATGTTTTTCCATGTTTTTCCTTAGAAATGAGTGACTTCCTTTCAGTCGACATTGTATTTCATATCTGGTAATGTACCTTACTAGAAACGACCTGAAGTGTTTTCAACTCCTTCCTTCTTACCCTTTTAGACTAAGCAAGTAAGCATGCATTTGTTTGTAGTTTTCATCAGTGAGTGTTATTACGTCTATAGGTAGAACTGGAGTAAAGTTCCACATGTGTCTCTCTTTGATAAATGACTTATTGATTCATGTTTCAAGTGTGATTATTTGTAAACTTTATATTTGTATTATAAAGTTAATTTAGAGTCGTTATCAATCGTGATTTAATCTCTCAATAAGGTAATCAAGATCAAAGTAAAACTAATTTTAATTGTCATTCCATTGGATCAATCAAAATTCAAAATCTCGGTTTAAAGTAAGTTGTCAATAATAATTTTGTTGTAAATGATCAAATCTGTATAAAATACGGAAGTTTGTAGGTCATTACTTATACTACAGTACAAGTGCGAAAGCAATAATGTGCAAAAAATTCACAATTATTACAATTATTTTGCACATTATATAAAAAATTGCTCATTTTCTTATAGAGTCAAAACTTAATTAATAGAGTCATTAACTTCTTATAGAGGCATTTTATTTAACTTAATTGATTCAAATTACAATAGTAACATAACAACAGAAGTTTGAAACGACAAATGAAATTCATTTGAATAACTTCTATTAAGGATTTTTAAGTTACGGTATGCTGGCCGCAAAGTTTTAACCCTGCACAGCATATTAAATGCTTTATTGAAGTAGCCTATGGAAATGTAAAACTTTTTAAACAATGTGAATGTAAATTATTACTGATCAAGATGGCTCAGTTGTCAAAGCGTTTCCACGGAATGATAAAGGTCTTGGTAAATGTATTTCACTTGTAATTTAGTTAAACTAAGCCTGGCTTGGGAAGTGTACAAGCAGAAAAATTAGGCCTTTTACAATTTAAAAAATAAATTAAAATGCAGTGTTTGTAAAATTTTACATATTTTTATCCCTGCATGTTGAACCTTCATCCAATGACTGTCAAAACTTCCTGGTTTGTCAGCACCCATCAACCAAGCGAGTTATTTATTAATATAAATACTGTACATGTTAATTTAATTACCTGTAACCCTTGAGGTCCTGGTCTGCCTGGATCACCTGAAGAACCTTTCGTACCTTGTGGTCCTGTTGGCCCTCTGTCACCTGCTTGTCCTGAAAACATACAAATAATAAGTAAATACATTGAAACATTAGTAGATTGCTATATAGTATTCTTCCTGACTATACACTAACAATTAATGTCAAATAATATAACATACTAAATTTTTTTTAATTTTTTCTGTATTTAAAAAAATAAATACTTCTGTATAAATTAGAAAAAGTTATAAATGAATGAATTAAGAGGAAAATATTCAAGAACATAAAACAATTAATACCACGGGTCCTTCCAAAAATATTTTCATTAAAAAAATGTGAGAAATTGGAAAGGCTTTTCATAATTGAGTAGTACATTCTATAATTAATTATATTATCAATTATTCCTGTGTACCATTATGTTACAAAACAAAATTCCTTACCTAAGGTTTCACAGGATTTATTTTGCAATGAAACAAATAGAAAATAACTATAAAATGGACTGATTCACGCACGTTTCATTTGTCAATTCAAAAATAGCTTCCCCTTTGTTGTGTATGAATGTAATAAAACACATCAGATACCTTTAGGTCCCGGGGCACCATCAGCACCAGGCACTCCTCTCAATCCAGACCCTCCCCTCTCTCCAGGAGGTCCTACAGGACCGGTTGGACCCTGCATACCACGCTTTCCTCTCTTCCCATCGGCTCCTTGAAGTCCAGGCATCCCTCTGGGTCCGCCAGCTCCAGTCTCTCCTTTCATTCCAGACTCACCTTTGAAACCTCTTTCTCCCGATGTACCCTACAGTATAAAATTTAATTGTATAATTGTTCCGCTATCATTATTATTCAGAATAGTCCTATAAATAGTCGTCACTAAATATGAATGAAATAACTTATTAAAGACGATATTATTATTTATATATTGAGCAGCATAACTCTCACAAGTTACCTATCATTGACCTAAATGGATACAAGTTTAATTTTTCTAAATCTGATAAGAATTGTTCACTGCATTCTTGATATTTTATTCTGCAAGCACCCAGTACTTACTTGGTTGCCTTTAGGCCCCACTTCCCCAGCATTGCCCGCAATGCCAGGTGGACCTCTTGCTCCAGGGAAGCCTGGAGGTCCTGCTAATCCGTTTGCTCCAGGACTTCCTTTCTCACCAGGTGATCCGTCCTTGCCCGGAATACCTTGTGGTCCGATTTCTCCGGACTGTCCTGGTCTTCCAGATTCACCTAGCGTATTCATAAATTATAACGGTTAGTTCAAAACTATTTGTAAATGATGCAAACAATTTGGAACTCTGTTAAAAAAGAGAACGTTTTGGAAAATAAGTTTTTTCTTTTTTATCGGGGAAGGTGAAATTATAATACAGGCTAGGGTATATAAGTACTATCGTGTTTTGAGGTATTTATAATATTCTACGTTTCAAAAATTTAAATTTAAGATACACTTTTATAATCTATTGAATGAATGGTTTAGTTTTGCATAATTTTAAGAGAAATGTAGGTACATTTGCTTTTAAATGTCAAAATTCACCACTGGAGACCAGACCTCTAAATTAGTTGTAATAAATGGTATCAGTTAACTGACACAAACTTTCTCCCAACTTACTGTAGTCAAAATAATATTGTTTTTAATCATTTTATTTACTACTTTTTAGAACAGAACAAAAAAATAATATTCTACCTACGTCAATCGTATAAAAAAATTATTGTCCCAGGCGGGATTCGATCGCGCGACCTTTGAATTACTGGCCGTGCTCGCTACCGTGGTGCTACCCCGTGCGGCCGCTGCCGCGATGCTAGATTGACAACACAAACTTGTTTATTTTTAAACATTTCCCCATAATTATAAAACGCTGAAGTTTTGATAAAGCGGGTGGTATCATTTTGTTTGGCTTCTTAAGCACTATAAATACTGAAAATTTGATCAAAATCGTTAGAGCCGTTTTTGAGAAATTTGCATTTTTGTCGTTTTTTATGGGTTTTTAGGGGTAAATTACCCTTAAAAATTAAAAATTCCAAAAAATGAAAAAAAACGCCTGGAGATATTAGGGTTTAGTACCTACATACCAAATTTCATGAAAATCGGACCAATAGTGTCCTCTCTGGTCGTGTATACATACAGACAGACTGACAGACAGACACCACTCTAAAAACACTTTTTTGGGTTCAGCGAGCACCAAAACAAAAAATTCCACTAAAAATATTTTTGGGTTCAGGGAGCACCAACACAGATAATTGCATTAAACAATTTTTTGGGGTTCTGGGAGCACCAAAACAGATAATTCAACTGAAAATTCAAATTCGAACATTTTTACGAAAACAATACTTTCTCCATATACTACATATAGGGTGGAGCAAGTAAAAATGGACCCAAAACTCAAAACATATCTCTCTTGCCGTATTTTGCAATAAAATTTCTAACTTTTTTCTTGGGCACTAGACCAGTGTCCACTTTTTCAATGATGACCATACGGTACACCATAAGGTAACCATATGGTACACCTTAGATAAAATTAATACTTTGAACTCAGAGCCAGAGTATAGGTTGGGCCGGGTCCGCAGCCCCAGCTACCAATGCCTGAGTATACCTAGGACCTCGCTATTTAATTCTATAGCTCAGCTCAGTCAGCATATATTCGGGTTCAGGCATTCTCGTCATGTTTATTGGTTATTTAAGTGTGTATGTCTTTGACTTATGGAATCCTTCGATAACAAAATATATATATATTAATTGTTGTACTACAAGCACGTTTGATCAGCTGTTTGTCTGTTAGTGATGTAATGAGATGTTTGTTGTTGTTAGTTCCGATGATGTTTTACTTAGTTTTTTTATATGTCTGTGGTGTATTATTGATGCAAAGGTTACTTTAATATTTTATATGTGTTAATTTTAGTGTTTGTAAATAAAAATAATATCCTTTTCGCACTAAACAGAGGAAAGACAACTGGAGAAAATGTGAGGTTATCTGTGACTTTTACTTGTGTTTACATAATTTGTTTTATTGTTTATTCTCTACCCTTATTTTATAGTTATACTTTATTTTAGCCGTATGATTCATTTTTGTAACTTTATTTCTTAGTTTATCTATAAATAAAAATGTAAATGTTCGTTTGTTCAAAATCGTAAATCCCCAAAAGTTCTTCACCGATTACTTTGAAATTTGTATACAACATTACATTCGAATACAAGCATGTTTTATATACTTTTTTTTTTAAACAGCAGCATTTATTGAATATAAAAACAACAAAAAATATACTAAATATTTAACAAAATATGAACGCCATTAAATATGTTTATTGACTATAATAATAACAGTAATCAGCTGTTTGCTATAATATTCCATTAACACCTGATTTCAAACTTTGAAACAATTATTTTTGTATTTTTTAACTTTGAGGTTAGGTTTTGTAAAGAGCGTCATCTGTTGGGCGTGAAAACAACACAAACTATACTATATATTGTATGGAAAAGGGAACACCATAATAAATAACTATTAAATATGTTTACTATTGGTACTGCAATCAGCTGTTTGCTCAAATATTTCCATTAACAGCTGATTTCAAAATTTGAAACAAATCTATTTCTAACTGTTAGGTAGATTTTTGTTTAAATATAGACCCGAGAGCATTGCTGGTTTTTTTAACCTTTACTATAACTGATGGTATAAAATATACGAAATAATTTGATATGGACATTTAACATTATTTACCATCTTAGCTTTGAGATTGTTATTAATCCTAACCTTTATTGTAAAGAACACATAACATATGTGTATAGGTGTATAGAAGGGTTCAACAGGGTTGGCGTGCGGAGCATGCAGGGGTCCCTCTAGTAGTAAAATAAAATGTGTGACAAACTAAATAGCGAATCCATTCGTGTTTTTTTTTTTTTTATTTATAAAAATTGGGACATGGACAATAACTTGGAAATACGACACGCCTGGTGGTGTTCCAATTGCACAGTGACAGTTTGTGTACCAGTTTGCTTCAAAATGTACCATACTACAGGCCAACTACCTAAACTAAAGGACTATCTTTTATTTTTACTATTTTTCATAATTTTTAAGCCTATGTAATCATTTTATTTGGTCCATAAACTCTTGAAGTATATACATTATCTTTGTTCATTCTTTTCACTTTAAAATGATATATAATATTTTATACTATGAACTAAGTTAAATAACACAGAATAAAAACTAAAAAAAATAAAAAAAACCCCAGAAGCTATGAAAAACCATGTATTTAAGGGCCTAAGCCTCAAAGTTAAATGGTTAAAACAACCTACCTCTAGGTCCTTGCAATCCTTGGCTACCTTTAGGACCCTGACTACCTTGATCTCCTTTCGCCCCTGGATTTCCTGGAAATCCTGGACTTCCTGGTTTACCAATCGCTCCCTGTCAATACAAAAGTAAAACTGTGAACATCTTAGATTTGAAGGAAGAACAGTACAGACACTGGATGTAGATAGATAGTTACAGTATTATCAACTGACAAACACCATGTAGCAGACATTTCAGCTCCTTCTGTACTGGGCCATAGAGCAAACATTTCAGCTTGTTCATTATGTAGATCATGTAAAAAGTGCATAAGGGTGGATTTTAAAATTTGAGGCTTCCAAAAATGGGCGTAAATTGCCGGTAATACGTTTTTAACTGTTAAACATAAACTTTTTCTATTATTTTAAAAGAAATTCCCATCTTTTCCCCAGTTAATTCCCAATTTCTGTAATTTTACCGGTTGATAAACACCCATATCAATAGTACAATTTTGAGTTTGTGATTGGTTGAAACTAAACGAGAACCTGTTTATAAAGAACAAAAGTATTTCTACTACATTTCCCACATTATTTTGTTTCATTTTAAAAATATTTAAAAGTTACAAGACTTTTTTTAATTTCCAGTAGCCATCATCACCTGGGAAACACGAGCATTCAATTAATGCTCATAAATTAAGCAACTGGATAACACACAAACACACATAAACACAATTGCTCGAGTAATACTTAGATATCAAACAGTGCATTAAAGTATTAGACTTACAGGAGAGCCAGGAGAACCTGCAATGCCATCTATCCCTCGTAGTCCCGGAGGTCCGGGTGATCCCTCTCTGCCTCTCTCACCTCGAGGTCCCGCTGGACCCTGTAAATAACAGTAGAAACAGTTTTATTTAGTTCCAAAAAGTTGAGTTTCGCTGCACGAAAAAACAAACTTCCAAACAATTTATAAAATATGTCATTCGCCCAAGATTTTTGAAAACATTGTAACACTTACAGGCCATGTAACAAGAATATTGTGTGATCATAAATTAGTAAATTCCCGTAGTGACTAAAAACATAGAGGTGTGGTCTGGTAGAAAAGAGACGCAATATATAATAATAAATATTTATAATTCTTGTATACATATACAAATTTGTTAAGACGCAAAATAATTGAAGTAGAATCATTTAAATAAACATAAAGTAAAGAATAAGCAGACTATATAAATAAAAGATAAAAAAGCAGACTTAAAAACATTAACGAGTGAAAAATATATAAAATGTATAAAAGTTTACAATAGCTAAAAACAGTGGTGCGATTGAAAAGAGTAATTAAAAGTAAATAAGTCGTCACATAATGAACAGTTTTATTAGTAAAATATAACAAGGTGGAAGAAAACATTGTAACAAAGAAATTATATTTTAAGCGAATATAAATGCACAGTGCAGACGAACTAGATCACAATGCTCGTGGGGGTTGAGTTAATTCAAGAGGCCCTGTACCGCTTCATTAAGGAAGACTTAGAAAAAACGTGGCGAATAGATAGTTTGTTTGTGCGTGCCTTGCTGGCGAATTTTAAGAAGAAATGTGGTTTTTTAAAGTGGAGGAGAAGAAATGAACTTCTAAAAGTGAACTTGGAGTGGTATGGAGTTGGTGTACGCTTCGACATCAAAATCCGTCGAAGACTTTCGAAGTAATGTAAACTTATAAAAATAGGACCACGAGGTAGGCTATTCTGGTGTATCGAAGTTATTTGTGTGACCAAAATATCCAACGTAATCAGAGAAATCCTAGGTAAAGACGTTAGTGTGAACAGTTTTGTGAGTATTAATGGCCACAATTTTTAATAATATCAGTCTGCATTTCAAAATTTTAAACTTTTTTAATATGTAACTTCATTTAATTTGGTATTGCGTCATAACTTAATAAGCATAATTGTAACTGGTATGTTGTATAAATTTTTGATAATTTGTTCTGTTTGTATCAAGATGATGATAAATTTGTTTGTACATAATTGTTTTTCTATAATGTGTTAGTAAAAAACATAGTTGTTCCGCCACGATGTCTTGAATTCTTTCGTTTAACCATGGCCACCCATTAGTGAGTACTTTGCAGTCAAAGACACACGACCTGAGAAATTAAATTTACAGTAGAATATTTTTAGAAATAATTATATATGCATAAATAAATATGAGAGCATGCAAATAGGTTATATGTGGATTATTAATTTTTTTTTATAAGAGTTAAAGTGAAGAAGTTTTATAGGGTTTTGTAAAGGAGGTTTTAAGGTGTAAGGCGGAGTTGTAAGTTGGAGTTAAGGTGAGTCACGTGGTGAATAATTATTGTAATGGAGGTTGAAGAGTGAGGAGTGTTTTTTATGATTAAAGTTGTATAGTGAGCGACGATTTTTAAAGGTGAATTAGTATAAGAAGTGTAGGCGAGGTGAGCAATAATCCACATATAACGTTTTTATTAATTTGAACATTTTTTTAATTTTTTTAAAGTTTTTTGACGACCCATTTTTTTTAACATTTCATTTTATTTTATTTTTGTAACCATTAAGTTACAACATCCTCTTTATAATGGTGTAGTAACTCTCGACTGTAAATTCTGACTTAACAAAGTGACTAAATCTAAAACGAGCTATTCATTAGACATACAGAGACCCGATTGGCTTACGAAGAACAGCTGTAACTGCAATTTGCTAAAATGAATATATTTTCAATCTAACCTGAAAGTACGGATCAATGTCTAACGGCAAAGCATGATAATAACAAGGACGCAAGGACTAGCTTCAGTACTGAAGTGACCGGCCTAACGTGAGCATCGCTATAAAGAAAAACATTTAAACTTTTAACGATCTCCAATACGGAGTAAAATTTTTGTGTTTAGTTATGTGTTATATTCTGCCCTGCTTAGCACAGATGTGGTATCTGCAAAAACCTAAAACTTAAGAAAACTTGAAAACAAACTTCAAAACCTTCCCGCAGCCAAACTATGTAATGTATCTTGTTCAAATCTTTTGCATTGTGTAAACAAAAAATTTTGAAATCTTTTCCTATATGTTTTTTATTATTTTTCATAATATTTAACTATAAAAAAGCAGTTATGGCAAATATCAGATTTTATTTATTGCTGATTTACTAAGCTATTTGTACTGTATCTACACTTTGCTAGGCCTTAATGTGGTATCTACGCACATACCACATTAAGCCCTAGCAAAGTGTAGATGACTACATTTTAGGTTAGTATTCTTTGTGCTTAATTTAAATATATTTACTTAGACTTTAATACTGTATCTACACTTTACTAAGCCTTTTAGCTGTACCTATGTGTATAGATACCACATTCACCCTTGGCAAACTGTAGATAAGTACATTATAG